>JBBPKK010000187.1:0-41936 GCA_038089215.1 Tylopilus vinaceipallidus
AATGTTGTCTGCTCTGCTCTAGTGGCTCGCCGGCGCCGGAGCAGATCGATCTGTCGTCCAGGCGTTTTTGGATCTTCGACGGACGAGCGAGGTAAGCACAGCAAATGAGTCGTCCGAGCCTTCCTTGGTTGATACCTGATGCAGAATACACGCGCGTTCATGCGGCAGATGGGTAGCGAAGCGGGCGAAAATGTAGACATCGAACCTCATGTCCAGACGGTGCTCCTGGACGCCTCGATCACGCAAAAGGGGGTCGTTTGCGGTGGTGTGCCAGGCGGTGCGTGATTCTATCTCTAGATCAGCAGGCGCGCGTTTCTCAGCTGTACACCCCCACACAGCTGGCGGCTATGACGCCATTTGGCTCCTCCTGCTCCAGCCCGACGACGGACCATCAGAGTCCCTGGCTGCAGTCGAAAAGTTCTGGGAGAGATTCCCGCACGTATCACCCCTGCTCGCGACCGAGTCCAAACATGGAGGGGCTCAAGTCGAGGACATCGACCAAGTCCGTGGACTGCGCGCCGTCGTGCAGCTACGTCGATAACCAATGACTCATCTTGTCGTTTTGTGCTTTGCTACATAGATGTATATAACGAAAATCTGTCCGTCGCACAAGGAGACCCGTCTAGATAAATAACATGTACAACGCCATGCAATGTAACGAAGGCGAAAGTCAGGCGCACATCCTGGGTTCGCCCTCGGGCGTCCATGCCTTGCCTAACGCGAGGAAGAGCGAGACGACCATGACCAAGACCCCAAAGACGAGACAGGCGACCGCGGGGAGTTTGGCTCGCGAGTAGAGCGGCACATGAGGGTCGGTAAGTTTGAGGTAGCACGCCGCGGGGAAGATGAAGGCGAGCGCCGTTGCGGAGACGCCGCCCGTGATCTCGAGCGTCACACCTAGATCACACGTGATGAGGGAAACTAGATCTGAGATGAGCGTGGATGCCGGCGGTATCGCGGGACAAACGTACGCAGCATCGAGGCACAGAGAAGAACGCTGGTGAAGAATACGTGGCGCTGAGGGTTGAAGTTCTCGTGCGAAAAGAAATACTGTTCGATGACCTGCCCGTCTCGTCAGACCTACTGTGAAGCGAGACCAGGCGAGTTACCGACCTCTCTACAGACGAATAATTCTAGGGGGAGCGTCGTGAACATGTTCAGTCCAAAACAAAATCGGGCCACGTTGATCAGGGCGTCGTTCTGCGGTCGTCGCGTGAGCATCTCGTCACGTGGCTCGACACATGAACACTTACGGGGGAGAAGTTGTTCAAGATGTTGCCCTGCGTCCTGTCGGTAAAGACCCAGAATGCGGATATCGCGAGGACGCAGCATGCGACGAACGAGATCGCAGTCGATATGTGAGTTACGCGCGTAAAGCGATCGAGCGTCGGGGTGCGTAGGCTACCGTATATGAGGAGGGAATTGTGATGGCAAACAAACGCGAAGCTGATGACGCCAATCGCTTGGAACACGCCCGGCCCCATGACGGTAAGCCGTTTTGACGGATCGCCCTTTAATTCTGGATCCACGTGTGGGCCTTCGACCAGAACAGAAATAACGATGATTAACATGCTTAGGAGTGCGAGACTGGATGCGCGAGAGAGTTTGTGAATATCTCGATGGAGGGAGAGAGGGTAGGATACACAAATAGTGCAGAGTGCTATGACGAATTGCCGGTTGGTGAATAAGGATAGAACGGGTATCTTGGAGAGTGTTGGAAATAGCGAACGAATGACATGGGGTATCGTATCCCCTGTCGGCGATTACTGGAGGCCGCAAAAAAGAACGAGGTAAATACTAACCTATGATAATGCCGAATGCGCACATGCCTTTGACCACCTGATCAGATGTTTTTCAATGTGGGAAGAGCAGACATACCACCAAATGCAAAAGCAAATTGGAAGAGTGATACAGCAGCACGACCGCTTGCACCGAAGCAGTTGTCCATGATATCAATGTACGAATTTCTACCACTGAGCTTGGCATTTACCACGACAAGACGGATAGTCCAATCAGTAACACCGCAGAGAGCGACCAGTAAGACTACTCCGAGGAAAAAACCGGCCTGGCTCATTGCGTATGGTAGACCTATCTTGTGAATGAGTGAAAGGGCTGGTTGGGTTGTTGCTGAGGGTACACACCAATGATACCTGCCGTACCCGTTAGCCTGTGAAAACACGCATGACATAAATCTTACCTGCACCAAGAATTGAATTGGCCATGTTTGCGACAGAGTCGAGCAGTCCACCACCGGCATGCTGTTTTGCGGCTACTTCGCTGAGTTCGAGGTCGGACAACGAGCTGTCATTTCCGGACTCATACATCGGTAGAGTCGAGTTGGACATCCTCAGAGAGGTCGGAGTGTCCAAGAGACCTGAAATCAAGGGCGGTGGTCGGCGTCCCCGTCGTCCTGAGCCAGAAGTGCTAGACATTCTTTGTTGCTGGCGCCCGATGTCAGCCAGGGTGATGTCATCGACATCGTCGGAATCAAGCTCATATTCTGCGAGAGTTCCTGAAACGCGTGTCGAAACTTTGTCCTGATCACGCACCAGTTTCTCGACTTTGAATAGTAGACCTCAACGGCGGGCCTATGACCTGGACTTCCTCCTGAAACCTGACAGTGTGTTCCCCGCGGCGAGGTGTGACTGATCGACTTCTGTGGGTCTCGGAAGCGTCATCTTCGGGGGTCGCAAACAACAGACGTGAGTGATCCTCGGAATCTCCTCCAGTGAGATCCTCGTGCGACCCATTGAGCAAGGGCTGGCTGGCTTCTCCGTCTCCAGCCGCAACTCTGTCTCTTTGTTTCGGATTTTGCGAAAACATTGCTAGCAGTCTTGACCCATGGACTTGTCTGACAGGTTCCGTCGTAGCGCGTCTGCGAAACGGCACACCTCCACGTGGCAGTTCACTTGAGTCCACGTGACCACGACATGGTCACTCAAGGGGTCGTCGTCCCATTTGCCGATCTTGCTACCCCTCAGGCCACTATGTCCCCACCTAAACATGTCCTGCAAATACGAACTTGTGCACGACGACGTGGTGTTTGCACCCAAGGGCCGTTCCTCACTCGCACTGACCTGTCCAGTGCCCAAGCTACCCACTTCGCCCTCCCATGGTCCCCAGATCGGACCTGTTTGTATTCAAATGTGAGCTGCGGCGACAAAGCGCTTGTGTGTCCTTTGTCTCAACATTGTGCCCTGTTCGGATGTAAACGCGCCAACGCGAGCACGACTTCTCATGTTACATGTGGGTATGCTTTCCTCGCGCACGTCTGACCAGTTCGCCTCCCAGCCCATTCGCCTTTATCCTCGACCCATCCATGCTCCCAAAGTGAACCCACCGTGACTCCCCTGTCTGACCATTCACACGACAGCGCACGCATTCGCATCTGCACACGCCCATCCACTGCCCTGGATACCTCGCTACCCTCCGTCCTCAGCACAGTCACGTTCATGCACAAACGTGAATGTGATCTCGACGTTGTTCGTTGCAAATTGGATCCAACAGTCTTTAAACTAGACACGACCTCCACCCAGAAGGCACGTCGTTGGGTCGCTGATCTCGAATCGAGCGTGCTCACAGCATGAACCAGTTCGGGATTACCGTGGAGAAAACGGTCGAGTTTGGAGACAAGGAGCCCTTGCCGTCGGAAAGTTCCAAACTCGCGCCGACGGACGATCTGGTCGAATGATGCGGACGCGGCCTCGCATTCTATTCTACGCCATTGGTTTTATTCTTTTCGGTGATTCACGGCACTTGCATGGTCAAAGTACGCAAACCTTGTCAGGATTTCATCCCACTTTTGTTGTCGCATCCGTTCGCGATCGCGGATTAACCGCTGTATTCCTGATGTGCCATAATCACTTCTGTCGCACTAAGACACGCATCTCTGAATCCAGTCGCTCGCTGACACTAGCACGCTGTAGGATTCGTTAGCTCTGGGACTTGACAAATATCGCTGCCACAACCTCACCCAAACACCCGCGTAGTTGTCTAGCTGCCTTCTGTCTCTGCTGAGAGAGGCGCCTATCGCGTGCCGCGTACCTCCCGTGCTGGCTTTATCCTCCGCCCTCCCTTGGCACCCTCGTCCCATCTCCAAGTCCAGGTACCTTACGGTCGCGCATGTCGCTAGCAATGTTCGTCTGTTTCGCATTCGCCCACTGGCCATTCATGGCGAGGTATGGCCCTCTCTCTGTCCGTGTGCCCAACCCCATCTCTCGCTGACTTGCCGAAAGCCAACGCGTCGGCGGATTCGCGAAGATGCTCGTCCCGGAGAATGCGCGTGGGCTAGCGCACTGCGGGGAGCTGCCAGGAGGGGTGCCGACGCCGATCTTATGCGCAGGGTACAGTGGGGGTAGACGCTCGTGCCTAGGCATGTTGGTGGACATGCGGGGGCTCGTGCGCGTCTCGGCAGGGCTGAACTGGGCGCGTTGTTCACTGAGACGCGCGTGATTAGGAATGCGAACCCGTATGAGTGGCCGGTTGTGGACACGGGCGGGGTCCAAGTATGCGCGTGCGATGCCGATTGCGTGCTGGTCCACTGACAGTTTGGGACGCTTTTTGAGTCGCCAAGACTGCAACTACGGAAAGAGGAAAATCGGCGGGCACGCGGACAGATGAATCGAGACGGTGGTTGCGAACGCAACGGTAGAATCAGTGGAGAGGATTGGGGAGGCACTGGAGACACGTAGAGCGGTCCATTGGCAGCTGGGGTATGTTTTCATGTTTTGGCCCTTTCTGTCATTTGAATCAAAACGTGCCCTGATAGATATTTTGCCCCGATGCATCAACCGATGCAGTGGAGACGCTGGCCAATTTCATGGCGAAGAAGCTCCAGCACATCATTACACAACATGTTAAAGACGCGATTGAGAGTCCCCCTCTGCCCTCTCAGAGTGGCCCCGTACTGAGTGTCGAGCAAAAAGAAGAGTGGGTAAAGGAAATATCTTTCTGGACTCCACCCGGAACATACCTCAGGTTGAAGAGTCGGGCAACGGTGATGTTGGCGTCACCGGTGATTTGTGAGGGTTCCAAACGGGTACATCTGGGCTGAACGATGATCATTATGCTGACTCGGACTTGACAACTTTGATTCGTCTTCGTTCTTACTGTACTATTGTGTATACCTATATATTGTGCTCCTTCCTCCCGCCTCCCCATTCCTTGCGTTGGTTGTGTCACTTCAAGAAATTCGATGCGATTGTGTCACTCGTCGTGGAAGCCGTTGTCTTGCTTTCAGCTACGATAACACCCACGGTGGGTGTCATGGTCATCAAGCCTGCACTGGCAGCATTCGAATCACTGGCACTGCATACCATAGGGTCAACATCCATCCGGGGGATTGTACCCGACTTTGTCCCCCGTTTCTGGCACTAAGCGGGCTGTCCTTTCCTTCTTCCAGGGAAGGTTGGCTTGCCAACTGGACACCTTGCGCTTCGGATATACGGGCGTGACCCGACCAACATTTTGACGGACTCGGGTTGATGTCAGCCTGGGCTCACAGATTACTCCGTGGATGAAACAAACAAGTCACACCTGTGACTAGACTGCCCTGTTTGCCACCATGCAGGCATTTCCTATTCCAAACATCGATGGCGTTCTCTGGTGCTCTGGTAAGTGATTACCACACATGCCAGAACTCATGATCACCCACCCAAACAGACATTAACGGATCTCAACGACTTCATCACCCCATCACAAACATGCATCAAGCCAGTCGAGCAACTCGACGCCCCCGAGAACGTGAAGGAAGTCGGATCCGCCTCTGTACGTACCTCCCAGCTACTCCCCGCACCCTTCCATTTCCCCCGCTCATGGAAAGCGTCTTTCCAGACCGAAATCCGCATTGATGCATCCGGATCATACTACGAAGTGCCGTCCACTTCCCCCGTACAGGACGCAGCCGCGCTCAAGCCGCCCGGGCGCAAACTGCAACAGGCACAGATCAGTCTCAACGATTGCCTTGCGTGCAGGTGCGTCCGTCTGAACGCAGCGCAGCGCGTGCTTCAGCTCACGTGTCCCAACAGCGGGTGCATTACGTCGGCAGAATCGGTTCTGATCACGCTGCAGTCGCACGTGGAGGTACTCCATTTTTTCGAAGGGAACCCGCCTGCGGGTTCGTCGGCGCGCAGGGTCCCAGTGCTGTCTCTTGCACCGCAATGCTTGGCATCCCTCTCGGCGGCGTTGTCGTCCGGCTCGAGCGGAATTGTCAGCATGCGGCAGGTCATGCGGCGAGTGGAGGCATTTTGTATGCATGTGTTGGGGTTTGAACATGTCTATGACACGACGTTCGCGCGACATATCTCCCTGCTGGAACATACACGGGAGTTTTGGGAACGCAAACAGGGCAACCGGCTGCCGATGTTAGCCAGCGCATGTCCTGGATGGATATGTTATGCCGAAAAGACGCATTCTGAGATGATACCATTCATCTCTCGAGTAAAGAGCCCCCAGCAGGTCATGGGGACGTTGGTCAAGTCTTGGTTAGCCAAAACGTGGGGAAAAGAGTGCGCATCGGCACCCATTAGAGAGCTTCTGCTGACATTGTACAGGCCTGGTCAGGTATACCATGTTGCTGTGATGCCCTGTTATGACAAAAAGCTCGAGGCATCACGCCAGGACTTTTACAATGACATGTATTCGACGCGGGACGTTGACTGCGTCATCACGACTGGGGAACTCGAATTGCTAATGCAGGAGAAGGGCTGGGATCTGTCTGTCCCAGTCCTCGGCGAAGAGAACGCAGGGTGTTCCGAAGGCATTCCGGAGCTACTCCTTCACCCTGGTACGAGTTCGGGTTCCTACCTCCACACCCTCATGTCCGCCGTCAGACACGCGTCTCCGGAGCCACTGGATCTCAGTGTGAAAACGATACGCACATCCGACTATGAGGAGTACACGCTGTGCAAACAGGGCACCGGCGAGGTCGTGTTCAAGGGCGCAAAATGTTATGGGTTCCGGAATTTGCAGAACGTGGTGAGGAAGGTTGGAAAAGAGGCTGGGATTCAAGTTGGAAGGGGTGCTGCAGGACGCGCGGCTGAGGTAAGAGTGAAGACCAAGAAGAGCGGTGCTGAGGGGGACGGGAAGCGGTATGATTACGTGGAAGTGATGGCGTGTCCGGGAGGGTGCGTGAACGGGGGTGGGCAGCTGCGCACAATTAGCAAGGCATCTGAGCGGACGGAGGATGAGGAAGGGTATGTGAGGAATTGGGAGGAGAACGGGGTTTTGATGTCCGCAGGGGGGGATGAAATGAGGGGTACGGGCTCAATTCAGGGGCCAAAGTGGGGGAACCGCGAGTGGACGAAAGAGGTTGAAAAGGCATACTGGCACGACCTGCCAACCCCACCGCCATCACCGAAGATGCCTGACGAGATCGAGCACGCGGACCGCGTTGCATTGAAGGTGCAAAGGGACATGTGTCAACCAGAGGAGGCGGCTCGGACACGTTGGGATGCCGATATGGATGCTGGCGCGGAGGAGCGGCGACAAATACTCTTCCGGACCGACTACCGGGCCGTGGAAAGTGAGGTCATCGGCCTGGCAGTGAAATGGTGACGACGTCATCGCCACGGCACGTTATACTTTGTACATACAAAGGTTTAGTACAACAAAGCAATGAATGAGTAACAACAATAGTAGCTCTAAGGTACTGTATCATTAAATGCCATGTAAAATGGGGCGTGTAGTCTGCTGGATCATCGACGATGTTGAGCGCCACCTTTGAACCAGTACTGGCACGAGGCACAGTATTCGGGAGTGGTAAATGTGATGGTTTCTTTTGTGTCGGGGCCGAGGTACTGGCCAAGCATGAGTTCAAGCATTGACGACGCCACGACGACGTACCCTCTCACAGTGACAGTCGGAACAATTCCGGGGATGGCGAACAGAGTGAACACAGTAAGGGCTTTGGCAGTCGATTTTTTTGACCTTCCGAGTCTTGGCAGCCATTAGGGCACGCTAACATGCGTTTACCAGGGCGGAGGCTCACCACTTTGTAGTGCTAGGCATGTCCAGTGATGAACTCGATTGCGGGAAAAGAAGCAGCGTGAGATACTTACCCCACAACCGTACTTGGTTCCTTCGCTGGAAGAGAAGGTGGGGTTAGTCAGGCTAGGAAAGGTGTGGCCAATGAGAAGACCCACGTTTCAAGGTTACACATGGCGGAAGCGTGAATCGGGACAAAACGGGGGTGGAAAGGCTTCTAGTGATTGAGCGTCAGTTTCATAGTGGGCGACGGCTTGCACAGCTTACGGGTGGAGCTATGAGTCAGCAAGTGGAACCGATGTGGGGGGCGGGGATGGGGATGACAAGGCGGGGTGACGGTTGAGTTTATATATCGCAGCGGAGAATGGGACGGTAAACGACAAGCGGGTAGGGTTAACGAGTGTGGATGGTGGACCGTAGGACGGCGGAGTCACAGGACCATAAATGAACGATCGGACAAGATACGATAAGAATCGCAGGAGGCGAACCAGATTTGTGTAGAGTTTCAAGATTTGACGGACGATAAAAAGCAAAGAAGGTTGATGGAAGACTTGATGCACCTCGTCCGAAATGTCCCACGGCGGATCTCGTCAGGGTCCGGACACGCCGGCCGGTGTTGATGCTTGTTTGGCCTACTCTGCCGGCGACACATACGCCAGTCGGGTCCACAGCGACGTGCCCGAATGTCGACCACAGCGTCGCCTTCCTCACCCACCACCCGTTCGCGGACCCTCCTCTTCATCTCCTACCGCGACTCCAGGTCGCCCCCTTCCCGTTTCTCTCGCCCCCTCTCCTCCTACGACGACCCCTACCAGCCCAGCGACGAGCATGAGCACCTCATGACCGCGGGCCACAGACACGTCACGCTCGATGCCCAGCTGCCTCCGAAATGGTATCCATGTCGCGCTCACCCCTCGTCCTCGTATCTCACGCGTCTCCCCAATTTAGGGTGGATCTATCAGACCAGGTGGAGGACATACTGGCGAGCCTCCCGACTAAAAGTGCGTTCTTCGTACATCATCCTCCATCTCTGCGCCGACCACCGCGCTCAAGTCGGAGTCCTTGAAAAGCTCCACGCAAAGCATGCTCTACCTGGCTTTGCAGACCGGTCGGCTGAAGAAAAGGACATCGAAGCAGCCACCATCGATATAACAAGAGTAGCTGTCCTTGTCTCGTTCCCCCCGGTTCACACTTTGACATGTGCTTCTGCTTTGCTCCTTTTGTGCATTAGGACTTTCGGCAATGTCATACTTTGATCCAGCGGATCGCGCCAGACCAGCACCATACATTCCCTCCTTCAAATAGTAATCAACATGAGGTGCTGTGTGCCAAAAACGTACAGCGAGGACTTGCTGCCAGGGTTCAAGAGCTCAGCTCAACCTTCCGGAAGAAGCAGCGCATCTACATGGAGCGTCAGTGCTCTAGAACCTTCCAAATTTATTCTCATCCCTCATGTCCAAACCCTCTACCAGGTCTTAAGGGCCATGCGATCAAAAACCAAGACCTTCTGATTGCCTCGGGCTCAATTCCTTCCAAAGGTTCCGAAGGCTTGACAGCAGCCGATGAGGATGTGCAGGCGGCAGTGAGCATGCACTGTTCCTGACTCCTGATGTTTGTTAACGTATTTCGTCTTTTAGCAAGCACAGATCCAGGAAACCGATCAGATACATGATACACAGTTTCGTGACCGTGAGCTAACGGAGATTGCCAATTCCATCGCTTCCCTGGCCGAGCTTTTTAAGGACTTGTCTATCCTTGTGATCGATCAAGGGACACTTCTAGACAGCGTTGAATATAATATTGAACAAACTTCGGTATACATTGCTGAAGGTGTCAAGGAACTAGATGTCGCGACTCGGTATGTCAACGATCCCTACGTCCCACCCGGGTAAACTGAACCAATCGGACAGGTATCAGAGAAATACCGGTCGTCGCAAGATTATTTTTCTCCTCCTATTGATCATCTTCGGGTTAATAGTCGCCCTTATCTTCAAACCTCGTCGTCACTCTCCACCTACAAGTATGCCCTCAGAGCCCGCGCCTTCTCCGGATAATTTTGTACATGTACGCCTGTATCCACGGATACCTTGATCAGAGAACTACGTAGAGAGCACGTTTGAGGTCTGGTCCACCCAGTGTCATCGGTCAAGTGGATTCCGATTGGTGATTCTGCCACAGGTTCGTCATGGCACCTTCCTTGACACTAGTTCCGTGATGATTCCTGACCAATGGATAGCCCTTCTCGGTCATATCGACATAGATTTGACCCACATTCGTCTGCGGTGCTTCGACCACGTTGTACCAAGCACACTAAATAAGGACCTCTTGCTCATCGATAAAGTCGTTTAGGCACTTTGGTTAATTGCGCCACCGCTATTCCCCGCAGGCAAAATGAACCCCTACGTGATGAACTGTGACACTGGCGCGACTTCAGAAGAGAGTGAGGCGCCAGGACACAAGAAAAAGGTACACACTTTTGATGCCTCCCCGACTGTCACAAGGAGCCCCGATATTTCCTGTCGACAAACATGGCAACGCCTCGTGCATTACAAATAGGTCTTTCACAATTTGTTTATTCCTAGTTTGTCTGAAACGCCCTCAACGCCCCGTGAATAGTTGCCCATTCCACGCAAATCTTGTCCGCTGATCATTCACGCCTCCCCGTCCGCTCGGCAACGAGGTCAGCGAGCCCCAAAAGTAGAATGCGTCCCGCCAATTTGAAAGTCGAGTTCAACATGTGTACACTGTCGTTCCAGACATTCACAAGGAGAGATGCAATGTTTCCAATTCGAATCGGTCCACGCGTCACGGTATATCAACACGATGCCCGTCTCCGCTGCGTTCCCTTCAATAGATGTACCGGATGAAATATGTTTGACATGACACCACACCGGCGGATGCGGGGATCACCACATCGTCGGAATGACGATGGGTCCCAGATCAGATGGTGCGCATCTCTCGACGCGTCACGTTCGGCCGACGTAGATAACATGGGCTTGCGTACATGGGTGCCCCGCTGAGACACGTTGCGCGCGGATTCCATTTGCGCGTCGAACGTGGCGTGTCAGCTGACCCGGACTTTGTGGTGAACGGCGCCGATGGGTTGCGACTTCCCCCTTCGACACACGACACGACGGATGCTCCCCCTTCAGATCGGTTCGTCCCAAGATGCCCCTCGGTGGCATGCACGCGCTGCATCGACCGACTCTGGCGGGGACGAAACATCAATCAACCGTGACACGCCTACCTTCTTACCCTCACAACACCCTACTGACGGGGCATTCAGACGACGGCCTGGCGAAGAAAGGAAACACGGCGAACAGAAGCACACTCAAGATGGCAGTCGTGATGGATCCACAGTCTGATGCGCGGCCCCGTGGTGCCGGTGGAACAAGGGCAAAAATGTGTGTAACATGGTGTATGTGGCGCTCACTGTGCCGCCTGGTCGATCGCGCGCGCCGGGTCCATAGAACGGTGGTGACAAGTACCCGTGTCTTGGTTCCGCCAAGGTCATGTTATAGGGGCGTAGCTAACTAAGCCTTGGCCCCAAAGACGTCAAGATCGCGTAACCATTCAGTAACGACGTCATAATTATTGGTTTCTCATCTCGTGGAAGCTAATTGGACGTCAGGGACGGTCATGCCAGCATCGCGTCCTGCCATGGATGGGACAGTGATGTTAACCTCGTGACCTCAGTGCTGCGTCTGTGGCAGACACGCTGCACATCGATAATGGCTAATTCATACTAGATCATCGCATTCGGTACCAGTTACACCGACGTATAGACCAGAGGGGATAGAGGGTGACATTCGGCTCATCAAACCCCGTTCGACGACCTTTTTCCGGAATCCGAGTCGGAGTTCGGTGGTCGTACGTAGGTCTCATTCCCGCCCACGGAGAAATGAGGCTTTCCGGATATGTCTGCTCCCTATTCAAGTGGTTGGTTTCGCCGATACACCGTACATTAATTGCGTCCGGTTTCTGAGTGGAGACACCGCAACGATGACATCGGGGACTAGCCACCGCCTGATCGGGTCCCGAAGGACACCCTCTTGGGTTTTATTTGACTGCGGGGCGGATCATATCAAGTTTGCTCGCAGAGATATACGGAGAGGTTTCCAACACTCCGGGTTCACCGGCCGGGTAGAGGGGAGTGTGAGTTGTCCATTTAAGGTGTCTAAACGAGCAGCCGTGCTGTCATCACGTACATGTGTCGGTGGTCTCACGCCCGAAAGATCTAGAAAGCGTGCGCCCAAAAAGGTAGTCATACTAGGGTCCTTGCGAACACATTGTCCTCGAAAGGTTGAATTGACGTGGTGTGGTCTCGAATCTGAACTTTGATAAGCTACTGTCTTCCTCTCGCTGCGCCTGGAGAACACCAATTTGGATATCACACTGCATCGTGCCCTTCCACCCGTCGGAGATGTACCACCTCATTGTCACCACTCACCTTGTCTATGAAAGGTCGCTCACCTTCCCGAAATTGGCTGGCAGCCAGTTATACCTTCAAAAATCAGCACCAAACACAAAATATTGCTACGTCGTCCTAGAGAAGGCTCAGAATCTGGTGAGATCTTTCTTGCCATAGACGTACTATCTCATATCACACTGATTTGTAGTCTCGAGAGACAATGATGAGTGTGATCAAGCCTGAGACGTGCCTTGAGCATAATACGACATACGACCCGGCCCCTGATGGTCGATGAGAAGCTTTCGAGTGCCCATTTGCAATCCCGCCAAAAACGTCGGCACAGCTGATGCTCTGCAGGCATGTCCGGCAGCAGTGTTTCGTTCGGAGCATGGTGTTGACAGTTCTCGAAATGGACCAGCAGGCGTCGAGGAAGAGGGCGATAGTGGGTGCGTAACATACGCGAGCGTGAGTCGCACATATTGTATCGATCGTTCTGCTTGGCCAGAGTATGCACCTGATGTCATTGTCATAAGGGAAAAGGGGGGTGGCGCGGTTGGCTCAAGATATGAGCAGCCGATGTTCGACTGCAATCACTTTGGTAGGACTAGGTGTGTAGAAGAACAATCCGAAACTCACGGCGTGGGTGTGTATGATGGGCAACGCGGTGTAGTCTCAAAATTGTGCATCTCAGCAGGCGGGATGATGAAGTCAATGACACCCTGATTTCTCATAAAGTGGAGGGTACTTTGGGGGCTCTTGCAGGAAAACAGGAATCATTCGAGATGGAGGAATATATCTGACTTTTAGTGCTACAAGCAGCTCGGCAGTGCGTTGAGGTATGAAAGGAGATTGCAACCATGTTCGACCCAAAAGATCGAACCACCGAATAAACGTTTGGATTGTTGTCCAGCAGGACGCGGGCTTGGGTAAACATGGATGAGTGTGTATTGTGCGAGGATACGAATACGTATGCAGACTCGACTTCATCGACACGCTTTGCGAAGGGGGCGCCAGTCTACTCGACCGCAGTCTCCATTTCATTATCCCCATTTGCTGTTATCAGGTCTGCTCTGCTGCCACGGGAGTTGGAAATAACATAGCTGGGGCGGCCGTAATCAACCCAAGAGATTTGCGTCGCCCAATAACGAAAGAGACGCGAATAGCGACAACTGACTGTGGAAACTACCAGACATAGCACGCCATCGCAGATGCCTTGATATCCATCTCTGCGTGCGCCCTGAAAGTGATCTTTTGTGTGGGAAACAAGTCCACGCCTGATCTCCACGCTTGACATGCCTGCGTCACACAGAAGATATCGACAGGATACACTCTAAAGGGGCTTTGCGATCAGATCGGACGGAGAGTCGAAAGCGATCTTCGTGAAGGTAGTCTGATTGTACACAGATCCGTGGCGCCTGCAGGGGGGAAGAGAGGTATGGTACATTAGGAGGTGGTGAGTGTTGTAATAAACATCTGGGGTGAAGAGTGAGGAAGAGTCGGGAGGCAGTTGGGAGATATGAGCTCTCTGCCAGTGAGTTGAATGAGCGCTTGCAGTGAGATTACAGCCAGATAGGGGCCCCAGTAGACCGGGAAGTAGATGAGTTGATCCCGGCAGTCAGCCAGTCCCAAAGTTTGGGACTTACGAAAAGATGGGATGCAAGAGGCATTCCATCCCCGAAGTTCAACGACGATCCGTCTTTCAAGTCGACTGCCCCTCAGAGGGCTAGAGTTGGCCCAAATGCAATAGCCAGACCAACCGAACGCGAAGGCGGTTTGGGGGGTGCTTCAGCATGAGATACGGTATCACTTGAGGCTGTGTCCAAAGCCCTACAAATAAATACAGACAAACTGCGGGCGGCGGTAGGGCTTGCTTGCGCCAGTCGACTGGCCAGTTGAATAGATTACACTTGATACTCCGCACCGTAATCTCTGCCACGTCACCGCTGTCGCCATTAGTACAACCATATTTCATTTTAGTGTAGATTCCCACCTGGAATCCAGATCTGCGTTAACTATGGAGACCTGGATGCAGCACTGCGAGTTAGTTTGGAAGGTGGCTGCAGACGCTCCTGATCAAGGGGATGTCAACCCGGAATCGGAGTAGGAGATATCAACGTCATATTTTTGTGTTGACCTCCCCTGACTAGTTTCCGCCTTCTCGCAGGGAAAACTATTTTTCTGTGGTATAGTCTCTTAATCTGTTTGCCGCGAAAGAAACAAGCCGTCCTCTTCATTATTCCTACTCTTCTTCAAGGATCAAGTTCACGAGTATGCTGGCAGTTCAGAATTAACATATCACCACCTCTTCGTTGGCGTCGAAAATGGCATCGTGATCCTTTGTGCCGAAAACCATTCATCCGGTCACTCTTCGACATTACAAACCTCCATCATGATCGGTCCTGACTGCTCCCCGCTGTTTTCCCGTTCAAGCTCCGTCGCCAAACGAGACTCGCTACCAGGAACGACGGAAGCAGAAAGAGGTTTTCGTCACGGGGCTCCCGGTGTAGAACCATGAAGAGTTCTTGCGGTTGTAAGAATATAAAACAACGAAACTCTTCGGCCCGACGTTTTCTATGCTGTGCTCCGCTTTATCTCTATTTTCCGGAGATAATGAGGTGGTTGGAACAAATAAGAACGAATTGGGGGGCTCCCGAAAGCTGTTGCGGTCTTTCTGACTTTCTTCGTGAAACGCGAGGAGTAGATCCGCCGCAATCTGATCAAGAGGCTTTTAAGATCTTCTTGCATGCTCTTACTGAGCACTTTGGTCCTGTCGTCCGGGACCTGTTTCGGGTAATGCACAGTTTCGAAGCCACGAAGGATCTCCATGCCGCTGCTCTTGACATCGAATTGGACCAATTGTGGCGATATGCGAACTTGGAGTTGGCTGGGGAAAAGCACTACACAGAAAATGCTCCCTCCCACCGTGTTGTTTGCTTTGATCATCCGGGCCGTGCCAAAGACCAATTGAACTGGGGGTGTCCACAGTAGGAAGATGAAGAAGTTGGACGAAACAGACGCCCCGGAGTTCAAGTTTGATGGTTCCGGTGACGATGCTGAAGGGTTCTCTCAGCTTCAGCGAGGATGGGATTACTTCGAAGAGTCAAGTATCTCCGGGCGATTGAAGCACGACACGTTACACTCCATTTGCCGCCGATCCACCTTTATTCAATTCTCTCATCATAAGGGTTCATGAAAAGGGTGTTCCACAAAATTATGCAGAATGCCGAGAACTTTATCGCAGCAGCAGAACCTGACGTTCTCCATGGGAGCTTGCGTAGCCCGATCAGCAAAATTACACAGGTTACGAAGCACCCTCTTCGGACAAGTAGATACAAAGAACCCCTAGCGAAAGGCAGGGGCAGGCACTGCTTGTGGAAGTTCGTTATGTCAAAGGCTGGAATACTAGGCCATTGAGGAGATGTGTCAATGTATATACTCGGTATTCCTGTGGTAAGCTCCACTTACCATCCAGTCTGAATCCGGCTATAGCGCAATGATTTTTTCTCTGACGAGCCTGCGTCACCCACCAAGTCAGATTGATTACTCAATACCATTCCCGCAA
This sequence comes from Tylopilus vinaceipallidus, assembly GCA_038089215.1. Lineage (NCBI taxonomy): Eukaryota > Fungi > Basidiomycota > Agaricomycetes > Boletales > Boletaceae > Tylopilus > Tylopilus vinaceipallidus. The sequence continues at coordinate 15,957 of JBBPKK010000187.1, forward strand.
GATGTTTACCCGTATAGATACAGCCTTTCGGTGCCTCCTAGTGAACGAAGGACGGCCAGATATTTTCTCCGAACCTGTGTCGGTGTAATTCAAGTAACGGGACCTCTCGCACATGCCACTTCGGAGAGCACGCTTTCACAAACTCTTTGTTTTGTTTCATTCTGTTTCACCGACGTTGTAGTGCACCCGTTACACCTCGGTGCTCGCTGCATGCTCCCCGTCGCCTCAAGAGTCATGGTATCTCGCTGCATTAACACGCCAAGAACATCATTCGTTTCATCACCACCCGAGTTCAGTGCGTGTTCTATACATACATATGTACATGCGACAAGTCCATATATACCTCAACAACTGAGTAGAAATCCAATCACAAGATGCTCATGCCAATGCTCCCTGAAAAGGTTTGTCAGCGTCTGGAAGGCCCAAGGCAAGCACGCGAGATGAAGTATACCATCGGATCCCAAGCTGGCAGGACGACAGGACTACCCGCGTCATATACCTTGAGGAGGTCTTTCGGTGCAAATGACTTGTGTACCACGACCTGGTAGACGAACCTGAGGAGGTAGTCGCATCAACAAGGACTTGACATAGTGGCAACGAAGCACATACTCGTCGAACCATTTCTCGCTCATGACCATGAACCCTTTGTAGCAGCTGTCATCGCCCCACGAGTTTTCCACCTTGAAACGAACCGGACGCCCTGTCTTCTCGTCGATGTGCACACCAGTGATCACCATCGCGTGGGTCATGGCTGACTCGTTGGTTTGAAGGCGTTGGGCTTTCGTTAACGATAGGGAAATATTGAACGCATGCTAAAGTTACGCGTCGAGAATCAGCGTCAAGAATGATTACAACATGCCGATAACTGACTTCATACTGGTGATAAGCAGTATCCATGATGCCGACGTCTTTCACCGAGGATGAGAATTGACCAACATCACACCCGAAGAAGATGGGCTGGCCAGCTTTGATTGTCCGGACGACCGCAGATTTCAGTTCATCGGTTGTAGTGTTGACGTCTGGAAACAACTCAGGTTTGTACGTATTCCAGAGCATGGCACGCACAAAGGACAGGGCGACCGCCCCAGATATTACCAAGCTTGTTGACGGTATAGAGCTTGTTGTATTCATTTCTGGGATCGTTGATAAGCGAGAACGACTCCGCAGGCTAAATGAATGGGGTAAGCCCATCACATCTCGTAAAGGTGGGAAGTAAGGTGACCAACCGGGTATTTGGTGGTAAACGCCCGGTAGAACTCAAGTGGGGTACCCTCCCACTTGGCGAATTTTCCATCCTCGTTGTAATATTCCCAAGTGAAAGGAACATCGGGTCTTGGGGGGACACCGAGCGTCGCAGACATGATGGTATAGACTTCCTGCATAAGTTGCTCCTTCTTCGCGCGAAGGGTCGCCTGGACTCGTTCGGACGACAAGGTCGCATCGGCACGGAGGGTAGCAGAGAGGACACGAAGTGTGAGGGCATGCTCGCGGAGCTTGGTCTTCAAAAGGGTGTTCATCGGACCGGAAGCGCTAGAGTGGAATGATTCGGGGTATATGGCTTGAGGTACGAGACCGTACGTCTAAATTACCGAACAATGAAGCGAATAATCTGAGAAGCAGGTTCCCACCGACCTCGAGGATGTTCACGACCATGTCCCATTGACCACCATCGCTGATGAGGTCGTTGGAGAGGAAGCTGACAAGGCGATCGTCCACCGGAAGCTCAGCGTTCTCGATAGACAGCTCGAGATAGTAGTTGGACTTGTTGAGCTTGTCCCAGAAGAAGAGGTATGACTATCAAAGTGTTTCAGTAACGGTCTGGAGAAGCAGGAGAGATTTGTTAACCTGAGAACACTGAAAGTCGTTGAGCTTGAGCTTCTTCATAACCTCATATCTGATAATGTTGGTGGTTGCGAATAGCCAACACCGGCCACTCGACTTCTGGTTGGTCACAGGCCCACTCTTGAAGTCAACCTCGGTGTTGAATACATGTGGAATAGCAATCTGTGCTTCACGGGAGGTTAGGGTTGTCTTTATGTTGCTGTGGGCCAAGACTGTGCGGGCGAGCTGGATCTTCGGGTCGGCAGCTGCAGTGGATTCCCAGGCCTCAAGGTTGGCCAGCTGGATGGTGCCATTGACAGACTTGGGTGCCGACAAGGATGAGCCCGTGCTCCGGACACTATTCTTCTCATCGATAGACTTGCTGACACGGTCGGCTGGTTTCGTGGGCTGGGAAGCGACTTTCGAACTTACGGAACCCATGGTGTGGGGATGGAGGGAGTGAGAGCGGTGCAGATGGCACTTGGACAGATCCGTTCATTTATATACATCCACGTCTTATCTCCCGAAGGAGCACGCGACCCGGCCTCGATAACAGCACCACATCTTCACACAACTTCTCTCTCAACCTGTGCGGCGTCTGTGGAGTACCGTAACACCACCCGTTTCAGCCCGGAGGCAGATCGTCCCCATATCCGTACAACGCTTGGCACAATCACAGGACTACCCGACATACAAACCAGTTTGCATCGTCCGCGAACATCGCGTGTTCCATCTCGTTGCGGGCCTGTCAGCAGCTACGCTGACAGACAACAATTCATTCATGAAACAGGTCGGTCGCACCGGCAAACTTGAGATCACGCAATACTTTCATGTTTCGTTTCCTCGCTGCACATTCTCCAATTAAAGTACTCGGGAATCATCTGATCAAGCAATGGCTTTTCAAACGTGCTTGGCAGATATATAGTTTCCTTCACAGCTTGCACACCGTCAGATGCGGCGACATAAGGCCTCAAGTGGAAATGACGGCATTGTCAGCTGCAACGCACGTCGGCAATTGGGGTATGACATACCATGCATGAAGAGTCGCCCTCTTTCTGCGTCATACACAGCGGAGGTGCTTCCAGACGCTAACTCGCCAGGGTCCTCGAACACCTTCCGAAATGAATCAGCTGCATTCCCTATCACGAATTTTAAATTCATATACCTTGTCAATGTTATATTTTTCCCCGTAGAAAGAGCCAGGGCCACGGTTAACCGTGATCCTCAATGCGGAAGAGGGAACCAACACAGAGGGATCGTTGATTTGTCGCATGACCAAGCCAAGCGTGTCAGACAGCCCTTGGTAGCAGACAATTCATATTGTTCCGAGATGTAGGGTAGGGGTTTACCTGCAGCCCAGAGTGCCCCGTTGGCATCAATGGCCAGGTTGTCCAGGCCCCGATCTGCACACGTATACCAAAGTCAAACAAGCAGGAGAAGTGGCAAGCGGAAGGCGGACCGGCTTTTATAACCTCGGCTAAAGTGAAGGTGTCATCAGACTGTCGATCTAGAACAGTAATATCCCCAAGGACACAGTCCGCGACATAGAATGTATCATTTGTGGGGTTTTCCCCTCTGACTATGCCATTACTGGCATGTAACCCAGTGTAAGCAAGCTTGCAACCCTGATCCGCATGGCAAAACCCAACAGATGTGTCGGGGGTCAGTGCTAGTAAACTCAAGAGTCTTACCTAAAAGAGGTATGAGATTCTGAGATATAGGGTGAGAAACAGCGCACATGGCCGGTCTTGTGTTTGTGATCGTTGGTGAAGTGGACACTTTTGCCGTCTGGCGAACCCACGACGTCATTAGGGGTCACGATGACAGCAGGATCCCGGAATGTTCTGACGTGCTCTAGCGTGTTGCTTTTAATGTGGGTTTTAAAGACTTCGATCACAGAGTCCGCGCCGACTTTCCGTGCGTCAGCTGATCCGGGTTTCCTGTGATTGACAAGATACACGTAAAGAACGGAGCGGTCATCGGAAGAGGGCACGACGTCCATTCCATGCAGTGAAATTCCGGAAGAGAGGGGTGGGGAAAAAGTAAGTCGGTTGACGGTGTCGGAGTGGGGATCATATGTTGCCACATAGTCCAGCTCGGATACTCCAGACGCGTTTAATCGATCCAGGGTGGGCGTCCAGTGCATGCGACTGTGTTGAGTTGAGCAGGCCAGATAAACGAGGCCGGTGGGCTGGTGGAGCGCCATTTCTGTGGCAAACTTCGCGTCAAGGCATTGATGGGTTTGGGGGGAAACATCAGACCTACTCTCACAAGCCTGGAGCTGAGGCACCATTTTGCAATTGCCATTGCCGACAATGTCGATAACCCTGCCAACGCCGAGTGCAGACAAGGCGGGTTTAAAATGGACGTAGAATGCGCCTAGAAGGGCAAGGAAGATGGCTACAAAGCTGGACAGCACCCTGCCCGCGACGGTCATGCTGGAAGGCGATTTAGGTACGCGGCGGTGAGGTCGAGGGATTTATTTTTATTTGAGACCAAGTCAAGACACCCTCGTTTTGGCGATCACTGTGCAAGCCCTTATCCACGTGACACGGATGATAAGCCCAAAAACAGGCCCGAGTCGTCTCTCTCCATCGTCGACCCGCCCGCCCACCTGCTGTACAGGCTGCCCCACCGTTGTTGCTCACAATGACCATAGATGTCTTGCAAGTTCGTTTTCCACCCCATCCTCCCATCCAACAATCGAACTCGCTGAATATCACAGGTATCCGCACCCAGTCTGGCGTACATATGTCTTGGTGGTTTCGTTGTTCTGGTAAGCCCGTCTCTTTCTTCGTGTATTGGTGCCGCTCGCAGCGGTGCAGCATAGCAATGCGTGTCGCCCTTCCTAATCCCTATGCTCATCAACACCGTGCCCCGTCTAGTTTTCTATGGTGTCCCTCCTAGTAAAGGAGACGGTCAGTCGTCATCGTCCTCATGGCTCTGAGATCCACTTCAATGTCCCCTAGCTGTACATTAACGAAGTTGTTCTCGGCACGGGATTTGGGGTCATTATTGGCCCTTATGTAGCCAATGTATTTGACCCCCGATCCTGGGGTGGCTCCCAAGAGAACATGATCACCCTCGAGATTATGCGCATTGTCCTTGCCACCGGTTTATTCGCAGTAGGAGTCGAGTTGCCGTGTGCTTATATGAAGGAACATGCCAAGAGCTTGCTCATCATGGTTGTTCCTACCATGGCCTTTGGTTGGGTTATCGTGTCTGGTAGGCTTCTCCGCATTCCCTCACTTTGCTCTGTTAAATCTTCTGCGATATAGCGATCTTGCACGCTCTCTTTCCTGCTTTGGATGAAGTCTCGGCGCTTTGCATTGCTGCTTGCCTCACTCCAACAGATCCGGTCACTTGTGCCGCTATCACGCGTTTGTCTCTCACTCCTCACGACTTAACACAGCATTCACCCGATTGTCTACACAGGAGGCAGATTCGCTACTAGGCATGTTCCTGTCGACATTCGTCGCATTCTTTCGGCCGAATCTGCGGCGAATGATGGTCTGGCATACCCTTTTCTCAGTCTTGCAATCTACCTGACTGTCGAAACTTCGACCCGTGTGGCCATCGGCAAATGGTTCCTCATCGGGTGGCTGTGTCAGTGGGTTCATGTCTGTGATCCACTCCCCGACCTTCTGATCTGGTTGCATGTACAGATCAGGTCATCCTGGGCACCGTTCTCGGTGCTGTTCTGGGTCAGTTGCTACACATCTTCCAAGATGACTCTGATTCACTCCCTCTCAGGATTCCTGTTTTCTAAACTAATGAAAATAAGCCATCGCAAGGGCTTTATTGATCGCGAGTCCTTTATTGCACAGTACTTAGCACTTGCTATATTCACAATTGGTGTGGCCAGTTCCATTGGTGCTGATGACCTTTTGGCAGCCTTTGCAGCAGGTCAGATGCATTTTTTCTGCTATCTGGCAGCTATCTCTTACCTTTTAGTAGGCTGCGCAATTTCATGGGATGGCCACTTCAATGTCCAGACGGCAGATGACTCATTCTCGTCCGTAATTGACTATGTTTTGAACTGTGGCTGCTTTATTTATATTGGAGCTTGGCTCCCCTTCGAGTCGTACAATTCGCCGTCACTGGGGATTGCTCCGTGGCGACTGGTTGTGTTGATGCTCGCAATTCTTGTCCTCCGGCGCATTCCTCCTTTGCTTTTGCTGTATAGATGGGTGCCCGAGATCAAGTCTTGGAAGGAAGCACTGTTCTCCGGTCATTTTGGTATGTCAGCGCACCATGGTGTATCATCATTCAGCACTTATGTTCCTGTGTAGGTCCTGTGCGTACTTTTTTCTGATGTACAGCGATGATCCTATTTTTTCTCGTGTGTAGATGGGTGTCAGTGCGGTTTTCGTTTCTGCGTTGGCTCGCACACGTCTGCCCGTGCCTGCGAATCCGCCAGCAGATCAGGCCCAGGTGCTTGCTGCGACCATCCAACCTATCGTATCATTCATAGTACTTGGTTCCATCATCGTCCGTATGTGCTCTCTTGTGCCTTCTTCTACACGGCGATCTGAACATCATGACGCATTGTAGATGGTCTCTCCATCCCGTTCTTCAATTTGGGGAGGGAGGTCCATTCTCGGACTGCCACCCTCACCTATACCTTCACCCGTACAAGAAATGGAGGGTCAACTCTTCCTGACTGGGTATTTTACGCCCGCCGTCCGGAAAACGACACAAAGACATCTGCCAATGATGTCAGTAATGTCGACCTTGAACGTGGAGTCGAAACCAGCGGAAAAGCCGACTCTGTGCCTAATGCCGAAGTCGACGGGACCGGTGGTTCCTCTTCATCAGCAGAGGCCGTGACTGCTAATGTTGATGCCACGGTGGAAGAGGTGGCGACCACCATCAGTCATCGTGGTTCTGGCGGTGGGGCCGGTGACGAAGCCACCGAACCCACAAAAGTCTGTCCCTCGCTTTTGTTATCTCTGCCGATGATTGGCTGAAGAGCCTCCTTCGTGGCTTTTTGTTTATCTAGGTCACTGAAGAAATTGTCGACCAGAGTGGTGACGATGCCGGAGGAAATGAATCAGCTGTACAACCCAAGCTGGTACGATTCCCTTCGGCTGAATAACATTCATCTGGGTCCACGGCGGACTCGAACATTTTTTGACCACTGAACCTGACTGGACGAGACGTTATGAGGGACGCAGGATGCCTTTATGGCTACACGCGTCAATGACAGCGATACTTGTTTTATTACCATGGGTGGTCCCCCCAACCCCCAACCGTGATCCATGCCACAATACTGCCATGTATCACGAGTTCTTGATCACTCTCTTAGAATTTACAATATATTATCTCCGCATATTACAATATCCGCTGTGATGCGCCGAACGAGCAAAAGGGCAATAAGCAGTAAGCAGGGTATGTAGAATGGAGAAGATCAAACGAGGGACAAGGCGTACGTGAGCGTCGTACGTCGTCTATCCTACTCAGTCATGCATGGGTGTCCATAGTGATCGTGTGCAGAAAGGATGGGATAGTATATATAAATCAAAACAAAAGGGAGTGTTTCACTATTCAAACGGATTCGTGCGGCCTGCCTGCCGATGCATGTCAGGGAACGGCGCTGCGTGCGGAAAATGGAGCACGGAAAAACGCGTACCTGATTGTCACCTCCCCGATCTGGTCCTTCGCCGCATCCACACAACCATTCGTGCCACCACCGGACCCCCTGGCTCTCCTCCGGGTCCTGTCGTGGCGGGGATGGCGAGAGGACGGGGGGTGGCGTGGGTTTGAGCGGTGTCGCGTCCGGGATGTCCTCAGGCGGGGGAGGCAACCCGAGCGGTCGCGGCGGTGGCACGAGGGACGCCCTGTCCCCCAAGGCGCGCTTGCGTGCGCGCGCGGTGCCGTCGGGATCGGCATCGCCTCGGACGCGCCCGGCCTGCTGCGCGTGCGCGTCTGCAAAGGGTGAGAGGGGCGTCGGCGTGGAGGCCCGGCGGGCCGACGTAGGCGTAGGCGTGGGAGTGCGCGAGCGCTCCGAGGGGTGCTCAAACGGGTTTTCGGACCTGCGCGAGGCCGGGTCGGTGTCGAGGCTCGCGCCGCGGTCGTGTGTGGAGGGGCTGGGGGAGTGGACGGCGACGTCGATGGCAGGGGTGCGGTCAATGTCGTCGAGGGGGACGCCGTACCCTTCGCGCGCGACGTCGACGGCGCCGTGCAATTTGAACGCGCCTGCAGGGCGTGCGGCGGTGCTGGTGGAGGCGCGGTGGGAGAGGACGAGGGAGGCGGTGCGGGTAACGCTGGAGAAGAGGGAGGGGCCGGGGGTGTGATGGACGGACTCGCGGGCGGATTTCCGACGTTGTCGTTCGGCAAGTTCCCAGCGCTTGAGGGTCTGTCGCAGAGATGAGCGTCGCCAAAAAGAGAAGGAAGGCAAAAAGAAAAGATTGATGGGTGCGCTGGCGGAACGTGGTGGATGCAGCCAATTGGACAAGGGCGAACAAGAGATGGGGGGACGATCATGACATCAAGGCGTGGGCGTACGAGGGGCCTGGATGAATGGCATATATGGGCAGTCGCGTACGTACCTCTTCAACTCGTCGCGTTTCTGCAGCTTCGTCGGTCATGGGAGGGTAGGACTCGTGTGTGCCTACGCCATGCGAGGTATCCTCGTCCTCGTCTTCGTCGTCCTCGTCCTCGGGCACTTGCTTCCCCTTACCCTTGGCAAGACTGCCGCTCGGAGACCGGGGAGAGGAGGGAGGTCGTGAACGATGCCCATCGGTGTTCTCGAGACCAACACTCCACGGACGCGGGTGGCTGAAAACTTCGTCCAGCAGGGACGGAGAAGGCGGAAGCGAGGGGAGCATCGCAGCCTCAGGGCGCGAGGAGAGCGATGTGACCATGGTCCCCGTTGTCGTCGTCGAAGTGAGTGAGAACCGTATGGTGGTCGGAATTCGGCTAATGCAATGCACCCAGAACTTACCCAGAACCCAGTTCGGGGCTACCACAGTCATACTTATGCTGCATGATGCGAGGCTCGCTCCACTCGTTGGCCTACTTTATTACCGAACGTGTTCCACCACTACTGGTCAGCTGGCCCCAAGTATGACCATACCGAAGAACGAGGCTCTGCTGGTCAGCGTTGGCAGTGAGAAATGATAAAAAATAGCAATTGTCAATGGCATAGTGTCCCACACAATCCACGATGCCCGCCTTGCCCATCTAGTACGATCTCGAACCGTTCGTCGAGTCTGACCTTGCCAGTGACGATGCGAGCTCGGTGCCTTGTTCGGCCGCGCGTCCTGCAGCTGGGGTCTCGGGACGCTCAGTCTAACGGGACAAGTTCACACCTCTAACACTACCGATCCATACACTGCGTGGGACGATGGACGTGGGTATGGCATCAATGGCACTATGTCAGCTGAATGACGCAGTACTGCAGTGCTCGTCTCAAACATATGTAGCGGGTCATGCATCCTGGACCCATAGCGGTTCAAATTTGTCGAAGGGTTAAAATCTTTCTTGGGTCCCTAAAACGGTACCACTTCGTTCATAACTGTCAGCACGGATGAGACTTGTCATTCTGGTTCTTAGTGTACTGGTATGGTTTCGCGACCATACACTGCAGGCCATCCCCATCAGGTTTTTTTTTTGACAGGCATAACTACTACATAGTAACTGGCACCATCCAGTTCTATGCAGTACACTTTATGCAGGGTCACATCTAAGCCAAGACTCACAACTCCCAAGAGAACAGGTGAGAATGTGCATGCACACTGTGACTCACCTCCATGATGAAAGGTTTTCATTGCACACATCATACTCTATCACTTGATTGTATGATGTCTAAAGGAGAAGTTCTCAGCTACTATTCTCAGGCCCAACTAAATTTACTGTGTACTAGTGGTCTGTGTCATTGCTTATAGTTATAATGGGGAACTCAATGGTGGTGTCAAACTGAACCTATGATAGTATGTTGTTGATGGTATAGGCTTGGGAGAGAAACTGAAAAAAGTCATGGCTTGCAGTAGTTCCAGAGAGTCCCAGGTGGATTATAGAGTGGGAACATATGATAAAAAAAGTGCTAATCATGCAGGAAAGATAAATGGTGCAAGGGAGGAGTGAGGGTGATGGGGGAAGAAGTATAATGGAGAGGGAGGCAATGGTGGGGGTGCATGTGAAACTGTACAGGCAAGGCTTCTTTTTTGCAGGTCATTGCAAGTGATGTGAGTTTGAAGGCACACTGGCAGGAAGGTGCAGATGCATCTTGCATCTGAAGAACCAGTCCTTTCCAAAGCGAAAATTCACCTTGGCCAACTGGTCGAAATCACTCAAATCTCAAAGGTGATCTACAGATCTCAGATCCAAGAGGTTGAATAGTCACGGTGTAAAGGAGCCACGCATGGAAAGCCTAGACCTCACCCATGAGTCATTGGGGAGCAGCAGAGGTAGATACAGCAGAGTACAAGAAACCGATGCGCAATGAACCCTGGGCCAATAATTGTGTCTATTTTCGCAAAGTGAACTGCTGCACCTCTACTTGCCACACCCTGGACAGCAATGTACCACGTCATGGACAAACACGTCACATTCAGTACAGAAATCGTGGGTGCAATCTGGACATCGATACCGGCCCAGCGGGCTGATGCCCTCCGAGGTAGGGGCAGCCAACGGTGTTATTGGAAACGCACGCCCGCATGCGTGGCAGTCCCCTGGCCGATCTCCGACTTGCTCCACTGATGCCCTGCGAGCCCGTGTTCAATGAAACGACCATCAAACCAAGCCACCGCTTACACAGCTTCATAAGGCTTGACGGGAAACAAGTGATGATAACTCCGGGCAAGATGAGGAGAACTTACGATCATCAGCCCGCAAATGTCACAGTCGGTTGGGACGTCGCACACTTTGGACATGCACCGAGGACAGAGAAAGCCTTCGCTCTTCATTTCCGAGTGGCATGCGCAAAGGCTGGGTGGCGATGAGTCAGGAAGGCGCGTCGGAAAGCCCATCATCATCAAGTCCGCGGCCGGGTTGGCGCTCCCTCCTCCGGCACGAGCGATGGCACGTTGGGCTGGCGGGGGCACAAGCTCGAACAGCAGGTCTTTGAAGTGCCCCTCGTTCATCGCCACGCCAAACTGGCCTGTCCATTTTATAAGGGGCGAGGCATACACATCCATCGGATTGACCTACCGCCCGTTTTATCGCATATGTCTCTGCATATCTTCATCTCAGCCGCTAAGGCGACCACGGATATACGAATTTTGTTCTTGACGCAGGCATCGAGCGTATCATGGATGTTCCCGGGGTCACAGGTCGTCAGCGAGCCAAAGATGATGAGGATTTCGCGTGATGAGTGAGTGGGGAGGTGACTACAGCACCCGACTCGACATGTGAGAGTAAACGAACAAGGAGTTATGTGCTCACCTCATGCTGCTGCGCGCCATCTCAATCGCATTCTGCAAGCTCGGCTCTCCAGCAGGCTCGAGTTTCGTTCGATCGCTGAGCGACTTAAGCACGTCTTGCGGGTTGCCTGCAGACGAGTGTGAACCCACACGGGCAATGACCCGAAAACACGATCTTACCAGACATTTCGCCGACGCGTTCGCCAATGCCGCCACGCATGCCCACGACACCGATCTGACCGAGCGGATTCTGATCGAACCATTCGACGACGAACTCGCGCGCGTACTGGAGGGACAGATCAAACCGCGTCGGACGCATGTCACGGTCCATCATCGCTGCCGAGAGATCGAGCAAAAGGATGAGGTGTCGGATGATGGTGCGTCGAATGGCGGCGGCGGGCGCAAGCAGCCTGGCAAACACAAAGTGCGGTAAGGAACGCGAACGGGCCACGTTATGATGGAAATCGGGGTGCGTGCCTTCGCCGTCTTCCCCTTGCCATCAGGTCCTCGACCGCTCCTTGCAAGCTCCCCGTCTCGTCCTCCTGCACGGCGTCCCACGAACGCGTATAGGACGCCTCCCACGTATACGCTTGCTGTAGCGGGGTCAGACGGCTTGGATGGGGGCGCGGAAATGGGACGCACGTCCTTTGCCTTATTCTTTGCCTTGTCTTTTTTGCGCTTGTCGGTGGCCTTTCCTTTTCCTTTGCCTCGGGCGCGGACTTCATCGTCGCCTAGCAGTGAAATATCCGAATCAGAGTCTACGTCCATATAACTTGGATCCGTTCGCCTTTGTGGTGCCATCGCGAGCTCTTCGTTAGAATTTTACTTGGTGATGTAGACAAGTGTACCTATGAGGCTGCGACATAGTCACGTGAGCTTGCATTATCTGTGGCTGCAGTAGCCCCGCGCGCAGTCATGTAGCTTGAACGCAACGTCGACCATGCTGGACAAGAATCCCTTCCGCAGGCCCGCGCAATCAAAGGGAGAACAGGTGGTATTGGCACCACCTTTGTCTCCACCACTTCCGCCTCTCCCTCCCGAAGAACCCACAAGTGGCCTATCCTCCCAACCCTCCTCTAGCCATGCAATTCCCCCACCTACTTCCCTAACCCCACCCTTCGACGATGATGAGCTTCCACCCCCCTATACGCCTGCTGCAAACCTGGCCATGGGGGAGGAGACCGTTGGCTTGGGCCCCCGCCGGCCCTTCCAACCGGCACCCCAGGCTCCGTCTTCATCAGCTTACTCCCCCTCAAATTCGCGTTCGCCTTCTAACCAACCCCCGCCTGCGCACCCGGTTCGACAACAGCTTACGGACTATGGCATTCAGTCAGCGCCGGCCCCGTGGCAAACTCGGCAGCAGTACCGCCAGCGGCAGCTGGGGGGTGGCGGTCTCCTCGGTACCCTCTTTGGCGCCTTCCAGGAGATTGCCGACGCCGTCTCCAGCGCACATCACGATCAGACGATGGCCACACAAAGGGCCAATGCGTCAGCCTACGTTACCCCGTATCCGAGCACCGGATCCTCGTATGCGCCACCACCCGGTCCACCGGGGCAGGTACAGCGCTCCGTTCCGCCTCGCCCTGCGTCGACGCCCCCGCGCTCTCCATCGTCTGTGGTACCAGACGATGGCACACCCACGCGGACGCCCATGCCGGGCCATCCATTGTTGCGGGACGGCAATCTGCTGGTGTATCCCAAGGATTATTTGTGCGTCAAGTGTGGGTCGTTCACTCTCTTGTGGCGTGTTACATATTCATGCTGCGAGCAGGCAAGAACACGGGTTACAAAAACTACGATCCGTCGCACCCGTGCAGCAAATGCTGGGAGAAATACGGGAAACCGTACACAGGCGCGCTCTCGTACACGCCTTGGTCTCCTTCTGGAAACGATCCCAGAATGCAGCGTGCCCTTCCTAGGTTTGTACCACCCCATTTGGCAGGGATGTCGTCCCCGGGCTCTGGCGCGGCTTCACGACCCCGCGACAACCCATATGCACCGCCTCATCAGCATCTCCACCACAGCAGGTCTGTTTCCCAGCCGCCTTACATGGGTTCCGCAGGGCCAGGGTTGTCGTACTATGTCATAGACCCCTTGGACCCGGTCATGACACCCCCGGTTCCACACGCCATCCCTGTCAACCCCGGGGATCCTAGGCTAGGTGGTCGGCTGTGCATGGGGTGCCATGGTGCGGGGTACAAGACCATCATGTTGATTGACGTGATGACATGTGAGACTTGTGGTGGGACGGGTCGCGTTTGGATATAAGATGCGCCAGAGAAACAACGCTACGGATGGTTGGATTACCCATACATGCTCACCTATGTGTACGGTTCTTTGCTATTTATCGTGTGCTTTACTGCAATCGCGAGTCTCCTATGATCAAGTAGATCGGAGTTTACATTCCCATAACGTCGTCATGTCACTCCCTCCCGATGCTCGCGAGGAGCTCATCCAAACGGCCATTCAAGGTCTCCCTTTATTCCTAGATACTTACAATTGAATTAATTTATCTTGTTCAGCGAAATCGTACGCCTATGCGCCCTACTCCAAGTTCCGCGTTGGCGCCGCCCTGCTGTGCGCTGATGGAGCCATAATCAGAGGCTGCAACGTCGAGAACGCGAGCTACGGTGGGTACCGTTCGTCCCACACCGAATCCCGGCCCTGATTGCTGGTCTAATCGTCTTCAGGCGGCGCGATCTGTGCAGAACGCACCGCGATCGTGAAAGCCGTGGTAAGTCGTATTTGGCGGTCTCCTTCCCCGTGCCGGTAATGATGACTCGTCGATCGCGCAGAGCGAGGGAAAGAAGGACTTTGTCGCCATGGCTGTCACCACGTGCGTATGTCTCTTTCGCGTGCCCGTTCGCGATGCGTGACGATCCGACTCTCCGCTCTCGTACATACATAGCGACGTCCCCGATCCTATCTCGCCCTGTGGGATCTGCCGTCAGGTCCTTCGCGAGTTCTGTCGGCTCGACACCCCGATCCTCCTCGTCCCCGCGGATTATCCGCGGTCGGCATCGCGGGACAGCGGCGAGGATCCGCCCCCAATGTCGGAGGGCGGGGTGCGGGTGGAGACTGTCGAAGGGTTGTTGCCGTTGAGTTTTGGACCGGAGGAATTGAACCGGGACAGAGTCCCCCCGTCGGGTGCTGGGAGATAAGTCGCGGGGACTGGTTTGTCGGCCGGACTGGCCCAGTGCGCGTTCCTTACGAGTCAATGCCATACTAGCATGCGTCTGTTTTTCGCTTCGATGGACCATGCTCATGAATGTGAATGGGATCACCTCAGCAAGATTGGCCAATCTATTTGTTCAATCGTCTGACAAGTTAATTCATCGTCTGATTCATAGGGGCTTCGCAATAAAAATACGAAACCACTCGACCATCTTCCCCACCTCTTGTCATCGAAAAAGCATGTGCTTCAGATTCTTCACCGGTGGTCTCTGTGGGAGGAGAAGACCGATGCGTGGGCGACAGCAGGTACGTCCCAACGCTTTCGTGCCACGGCTGATGCCAGCGACCGCTCAAACGCGCATTTTTTTAGCCAGTCGTCGTCGTGACCAATCCAGCGCCCGCCGGCAGGAGGAGAATGGGCGGAGGGGGTTTCGGCATGCGGGGCCGACGTTATCGATACTGAACGTGAGATTGTCGGAGGCGCCATTGCTTTCCAGTCTTCCTCCGAGGTGAGATCTCCCTTTGGCCCGTGCAAACGATGCTCATCGTCACGCCCTTCAATCGTTGTGCTGGTGGGTCGGTGCTTCTGGGTCCCATTTCTCAGGGGCCCTTGTTCACAGTCGCTCTTCTGCTCGCCCGGTCTGTAAAGAATGACCATCCAAAGGCCTTGTCACTCGCGTTCCGCTTAGTTGGACTTACTTGTTTATTCCACTGTTACTCTTAGACCTCCTCCTTTGTGTGCTGCCTAGTTGTATTCGGACGCTTATATTTTTGTAGTCGGTGTACGATTAACATTGGTCCTGCTGATATAGCCTAGAAACATTTCACGGGTGGGCGTGGAAGGTGTTATGAACAGTGTGCATAGTTTGGCGGGAGTTACCGAGCCTAGAACTTGGTGTTGAAGTCACAAGTCTACTTGTCTATCTTACTTCTCTCAAGTCTTGCGCGTGAGTGTGCATGGTGTGTACTACTACCACAACGGATACCATACTCATCTCACCTAGCATGGCGCTGTAGATACACCGCGAAACCCCATGCCTACTCTAAGTCGACTCCACTAAGTCAGCCCAATGTTAAGCTAACTTTCAGTCAAAGCTTTATGTCGACTGGGTGCCCTCTGGAAGCGCAGGCACTGGCTCAGGCGGAAATGGAGGTGGCTTCTCGACGTGGAAACCCGACGAACGTACACAGACCCGGACCATGAACGTCGCGTTCTCGACGGCAAGGACGACGACTCACCGGATCATATGGCGGTGGGATCACCTCCAGTTCCACCTCGTCCAACGGGACCTCGACATCCCCAGTATCTTTGCCCTTCGAAGGCGCTTGCGGAGGTGCTGCCGGTCCCGGTCCCGACGCCGTGTTCTCTTCTCTGCACCCTTGCGTATGGCTGGCGGGGGCAGCCCGCTGTCGTTCGACGTCTTGCGCCTCGGATTTTGGATTCTTGCATCTATCCAATCCCTCAGTGACAGCCAAAACCACTAAACACAGGCCTATAGCAGAGCCTGTTTGAACTATGAGTCGCAGAAAGCTTATTGATGAACGACAGACAGACCAACTATGATCCACCAAACAAGCAGGGAATCCCCTAAAGAGCTACTCGTGGTGTCACTCTGAGTCGGAGACTGCGCTTGCACGCTTTGTGGAGTCGCGAAGATTGTGAGCAGTGCGAGGAGGACAGGTTCGACCCTTTTTGTGAATGGGTGTGGAAGGTGACACATGTTCTGTTATGGTCGGTGTGGACGAATGGTGTTATTGTGTCCTGAGGAGCAGAGGGTCCCCTATCATACTCCCCCTTTTTGGCCGTTCGATCTTGTTACCAATAAAGTTGTCTAGCCTTCCTGGGCTCCTTAGGTTATGACAATAGCTTGGTGAATACTCGAGCTAGTACAATTGTCTTGGGTCTAAAGCTACGGTGAAAACTACACTACTAGTGACCTCCAATACGCTACATTCGATAATCTACCTCATCTACGCATCGTTCTTCGGCGGGCTGCCGGCATTCTTGACACTGCCCGTCGCAATGACGTCCCCCCAGATGCTCTCCACCCATCGCAAACAATCGTCCACCTGCTGAAACACTTCCGAGAGGGCGTGGCTCAGCACGGGATCCTCGAACCCCTTCAGGTCCGCGACCACCCGGGACACACCGCGTCCCGAGTTCGAGCTCCACGCCTCGTCCATATCTTCCGGATCGAGCACGAGCCTCGGTCGTTTCCCCGCCCGTTCGCCATCCCTCCCCGTCCTCAGCGTCGCCGGCCCAGTGCTCGCACCCCGCCCCGTCTCTCCCTGTCGGCGTTTCACGAGCACGTCGGCCAGCTCGGTAAACAGACGGCGCTGCAGTAGTGTGTACACCGGGTCCTCGGGTCGAAGCGTCCGATCGACGGCCGCGCGCAGCGTGGCCTCGTCCTCTTTGGATAGCGCGCCGGGTGTGGCTTGCATCCGCGCGCGCACGACCTCGTCCGCGAGGTGGATGAGCTTGGTGTCGCTCGCGTCGGGTTCGCCGGCGATCTCGGCGCGGAGGAGGGTCCAGACGCGCGACATGAACCCGCTCGGGTCGGGTGGGTCGGAGGCGCGGGTGGGCAGGGGGAGACGAGTGAGAATACGCAGGGAGGCAGCGATGACGAGTGCCTGGAGATAATTCTGGATCTTCAACAGGGTCGGGGCGGAGAAGAAGAATACGGGCGGCAGCGAGTTGGCTTTCGGCAGGTCCAAAGCCGCTGTTTCATCGCTACCTCGGCTAGAGGACTTGTCCGCAGAAATCTGCACGGTTCTCGATGGAAGGGGGCACGAAACGGGCGAAGGGGCACCCAAGGCATGGACGATGCGGACAATCCATGCGAAACGCGGCGCCGCGGAAAGGGAAGTCAAATGGGTGGAGAGCTGTTGCGTACTCAGCCAAGTCGTCCATTCGTGCGCGATTCTATCCCGATGCCAAACGTCGATTACTATCTCTCGCTCTGTTGTCTTGGCCTGCTTCGCGACGACAGACTTGAGCTGTTGCTCTGTCATGCTGCCTAGGACGAACTGGGAAAGATCGTCTTTCATGATCTCACAGAGTTTGAGAATGTTTCGGAACGTCTCAGCGACGAGTGTAGCCAGTGCGACTGGTGAGGAAGATCGAACCGGGGGGTCACTGAGCTGTTGTAGGAGGGCCTCGATCTCGGGGTCGCGAACGGGAGCGCAACGTTCTCGGAGACTGGCAATTACCTCGCGGAGATGTATGAGAGCCGAGTCCAAGGGGGAGGACGTAGGGGAGAGCGGGCTGGACAGCGTCACTAGAATGGGACGCTTTGGTGGCAAAAGAGGCGAAAGAGCAACGTGGAGGTCTGCATACAGCAGCTTGATGCGAGGGAGCTGCACAGAAGGCTCTGGATTGGAAAGGGTGGCAACGGCCTGCATGAGTCTCAGCCGTATGCACACGATGGGAGTGGTAAGGTTCGCACCTCGTCCCAGAAGGCCTTGTGTACAAGGTCCTCGACCTTGCTACGCAAGGAAAGTTTAGTGTCCCCGTCTGGGGTGGTATGGGGGCGGGACATGACGGAGAGAAGTGACTTTCCCGGAGGAAGTACCTGGCCTGAGTCTGTCGCAAGGACATGAAGAAAGTAAGCCTTGTTCAGGAGGTCGATAAGCTCGACAGGGAGAACAAGGGGATCCTGGCTGGATACGAGCTGGGACGGCAGGATCTGTGTGGGCGGTACGACGATAGAAATCTTTTCACCCAAAGGAGGCCCTCCTCTCGTCAGCGACGTGTGGAGGGCATCGAGAAGCGCGTCGTTCGCGGCCGAGCCCTCCCAGTGGCCGCGATCCCGGAGCTGCTCAAAGTTGCGGTGGACAATCTCCCAGGAGGCCGTGTCTGGGCGTCGCTGCAGGTCCCCGAGGAGAGCAATGGTGTCCTTGAGGAGTTCGTCGTGGGGCGCAGCGTCGGCGCGGGCTTTGAGGTGATCGAGGATGCGTTCCATGACTGTGCCAGTCATCGCCGTTTATAGGAGCTTGTCTTTCCCGGGCCACCACGTCCTCGTCGATGGACACCCCGGCGAGCACAGCACAATCGACAGAGACGCCTGCGACGCCCGTACACCACATTGGCCCTGTCTTGTCCTTTGTTATTGGCCTCACCATCATCCTGTTTGCCTCCGTGCTCAACGCAGCTGGTCTGAATCTCACGAAGCTGGATCATGTGAGTTGCTTGCTTCACATGGTCCACCTCTTTAACACCTTCCCAGGTCCGCACGAATGCCATTCCAAAGTCTGCTCGTCGACGCGACTGGCTACGGCCACTATGGCTCCTGGGAATGACTCTCTACATCTCGTCACAGCTCATAGGGAGCACACTTGCCTTGGATTACATGCGAGCGGGCGAGCCTTCTCCCTCTCATGACACCCTGGTCGACTCATTTATTCCCATGCAGAATATGTCGCCCCTCTTGGCTCTACATCTCTCATTTTTAATTTCCTCTTTGCTAGATTTTTGGTTGGAACACCCGTTACCCGAACAGATACTTATGTTAGTCATCGCTCTCTGTCCTTTCAGTTAAACTGATCTCCCTCCAGGGAACAATAATCGTAGTTATTGGTGTCATCGGTATCGTCGTTTTTGGCGGCATTAACAGTGGCCTCTCTTCAGAGACCAACGTCGTGCATCTCACCGCCCTCTGGAGGAGAAGTGGATGGCTCGCTTTCTTCTTCGCCATGTCTATCGCCTTGCTCCTCGTCCTCAAGTTTACTTTCTCACTTGACGCCATCCTCACCGCCCGTTCTGACATAACATCAGAACCCTTCGTTGGCATGAGTGGACGCAGATCACCTCCACCTAGAACGACATTCCTCGGCAAAGTCAAGAACGCCTATGTCTCGTTCTCGCTCTGGGTCAGGGAGAAGCTCGAGATTTGGACTGCACCCAAGGACGACAGGCAGATCGCGTGGATCCTTGGGATCGGTTGGGCATGCTGCGGCGGGGGTCTTGCCGGAGGCTGTCTCGTGTTTGCTAAGGCCACGTGTGTACCTTTCATCTGATTCGCTCTTCGTTTGTCCTGACTCCTTGCAGCGTCAAATTGCTCACCGGAAGTCTGTCGCATGAAAATCCGGGGAATCAGTTTGGGCACATGGCACCCATCTTTACGATCATCCTCTTGGTCATCACGGCCGTCCTTCAGATCATATGCCTCAACCGTGGGCTCAAGGTGTATGACTCTACGCTCGTTGTCCCCGTGTTTTATGGTGTCTACACAGCCACAGGGTATGTGACCACCCTCACCGCGCGCCATTACTGACCGATCACATCAGCTTCTTGGACTCGCTCATGTTTAACAACGAAATTGATGCCTACAAGCCCTGGATTCTCTTTCTCATTTTTGCTTCTATCGTCATTCTGATTTCGGGTGTCGTCCTTCTGACTTCCGAGAAGCCTGAGCGAACGCAGGGCAATATTGCACTGTCACGGGCGCCTGGCGCACGGTCCGCAATGGGTGGCAAGAAGGACAGCGATGAGGAGGAAGCACAAGCTCTAAGAGCGCCAGAAGCAGAGGAACCGACAGGCCAGGAAGTATGGCAACTCGGAGACTTGAGTGATGACGAGGAGGGCGTCTCTGCTGACACGAGTGGGAAGCCCCCCTCGAGGGGAGTGAATGGCTCCACAGATAGCAGTGGTGTGAAGGGTCACGAGGAGGGACGCAGATTGATTCAGGACGAGGAGGAAGAGGGGACTCGGCACCGGCGATCGTCGTCGTCGGACGCGACGCTCGCTCGCGACGACGGCCAGGAGTACCGTGACGACGAGTTCGGGGGATGGAACGAGGGTAGTAAAGACTACAGTATATAATCGACTACACTATGTTGATGGATGTCATAATTCCGAGCCGAGGCTCAACTTTGGGCGCGTCAAGGTTGGCATTTGACCTCGACATCATTCACGTAACCACCACACACATGGCCGACAAAAGCGACAGCCAGGACAAGGACGTCGACGAACTCGACGACGAGTTCGCCTCTGACGAAGAGCATGCTGATCCCAACGTGTTCCGGATAAGCAATGCGCTCACTCCGCCCTCTGCAATGAGCTACAGTGCTCAGGACCTCCACTGTGAGCCGACTCACGTCTCCTCGCTCCCGCGTCCTTCTGACGTGCCACAGCCCTCATACACGAGGGGTATATCGATCTGAATCCCAGCTACCAACGAGGTGCGTTCCGTTCGCTACCACCGCCTTCCCGTCCGCCACAGACCGTTCGCAGATGTCGTGTGGCCAGAGAGCAAGCAGATTGGACTCATTGATTCCATTTTCCGCAACTTTTACGTGCCCCCGGTCATATTCGCGGTCCAAAAGGACGATGACGGCGAGACGGTGAGAGTATGCGTCGACGGCAAGCAGCGGTTGACGTCGATACAAAAATTTCTCGATGGCTTGGTGAGCGCCTTACCCCACCTCCTCTCGTTTTCCCACCGGCACGCTCGTTGACTGGGTGCGTCACAGATACCCCGTGAGTCCAGTCTGCCGTGTCACCGTGTCGCGCTCAGCCGAACGTTTGTCGAGATCGCGATGCACGCACGAAAAAGAGCTTTTGGTTCGTCCGGTCCGATGCGCAAAAGACGACACGCCTGGAGATTCCTGACCCATGGAAGCGGCGGTTTGCAGAAACGAGGATCACATGTGGTCGGTGGTTTCCCCTTTGTCGCGCCCTACGTGCACCGTGCGATGTTCACGCCCGCCAGTCGAGTACCACGGCCTCCCACCGGGCACGGAGAGAGAAATTTTCCAACGGGTGCAGCTCGGGATGAGCCTGACGGCCGCAGGTGCGCATACATCCGGGTGTCTGAGGGCGGACGACGGTCTCATGCCGCGGTAGAAAAACTGCAGGCTATTTCCTCGCCCTGGGCGGATTGGATAGGTGACCTCGAAACACGACACGTCAACTGCGACGGCGGTCTTGCTGAGGCCCTCGAGTGGGACACGCGACGCGGTCGCGACTTTCAGTGCATTGCGCAAATGGTCTACTGTTGCGATCTCTTGCCCGAACACGCCCTCCCTACAGCACAGAAGCTCGAACGGTGGCTCTCTCGCGTGGACAAGCCAAACCAGGCGTTCAAGGCCCACGTTGACGATGTGCTCAACGAGTTTTCGCATATCGCCACGACCCCCGAGCTCAATGAGGCCTTTGGGAATGTCAATAGCCGCGTCGCGCCCGTCGAGTTTGTGTTCATTGGTGCGGTCGCGTTTGAGGCTGGCCTCCGACGCCGTTGGTGCTCACTGTTCTTTCAGGAACGCTCCTCTTCATCCTTCGAGAGCACACGCATTATGAGCGAGCCAACGCGATCTTGCACATGCGCCTACGCATCCGAGAGCAATTCCGCGACGTTCGCAACAACGGCATCGTCGGCCGGGCGCTCTGGGATTTCATCGACAGTTTGATGGGACCGACAGGTCTCAAGGTGCTCTCCGCCCAAAAGACCTATGCAATCGGGCGCTCGCCCGGGAAAAAACGGAAAAAACAAGCAGACTCGGATGAGGATGAAGAGTATCACCCGTCGCCGGTGAAGTCGCTGAGCAATGGCGTGAAGACGCGGGGCAGGGGGCGAAAGAGGGCGGAGTAGCACGCATGATTGAGCAGGAAGATCTATACTTTCTTGCAATCTTGGCGGCATACCTGGTTGTAATCCTCCACTTCGACAAAAGCGCAATGTATTATATTTATCATCCCTATTCAGTACTTACTCGTGGTCCTGTAGTACGTGTTTTCCCTTCGCATAATATTTGGACATGAACCTTTGGATGGCTTTCATCGCTGAGTGGTGTTTCTGTGCACCTCAAACCGACGTGGGGCATGTCACTTGCCAATGGATGTCGCTGGTCTATGTAACATCGAGCCCGTGACTTCCAACCATTAGCACCCTAATTGCCGCAACCCACTCTCGCCGTGTAAAACGTCCCCTCCGGCGTCGTCAGCGCGCGAGCATATTTAAGTAATAGCTTGTCCCGCTCCTTGGCGTTCACGGCCACGTCCACGAGGAACGGCGTGATCTCGTCGCTCTTCCATCGCGGGCGCGTCAAGAACAATTCCGCAAATCGTGCCGCGGGGTCTGCTGGAAGCGTGGACACCGGGAAATAGGCGAGCGTCGCGCCCGAAATGTTGTTGGGGTTTCGGAGGTAGTTGCCCTGTGCCAAGTCGCTCAGCATGAGCGGTCGCGTGCCGTCGCACCTCAGAGAGAACGTACCGACAGCAATCGCAGCGACACGGCCGACTCGAACGTGTCGCCGACGGCGGTCTTCCACTTGGTCATAAACTCGGCCTCCAGGACGGGCTCGTGCTGGCATGCGCGCGAGGTCAGCTGGACGCGATGATGCCAGTCGAGGCACGTGAAAAGAAAAGAGGACAGTACCCGATAGTACCGGAGGATGCCCAGACCGATCTCGGCGACCACCGCATCGGCGTCCATCTTCCACGACCCATTGTCGACCTGGCCGAACCAGGACATGACCTGGTCCGATACGTCCCGCGGGACGTCGTGCGCGTCAGCCAGCGCGAACGTCAAGTCGTCCACCGGCGCCGCGTCGTACGAGAGGCCGAGCGAGACCATGTAGTTGAGGAGGAGCTCCAGGATCGTATTGAGATGAACGGGCGCGATCGGCCGGAGGTAGCCTGCGTTGATCATCGGGGCGCTGCGCGGAGGAACGAGGCGACAGGCGGCACGCACCGTCGAGGACGAGAATCCGCCGTCCCTGGAGCGCGAGCCGTAGCTCGGCGTCGCTTGCCTGAACCTCTCTTCGCGCCTGCTCGTAGCTGCATCTGGGAAGCGCCGCCTGCCGATTTGCAGGGGGCTGTCAACAGAAGACGACGATGCGGGGATGGCGAGATGCACTGACGCGTCGGTCCTCGTCCCCCTCGTCGTACTCCATCCCCCGCAGGAGCACGGCCAGCTTGTGCAGCCTTGGGACGGCTGGCACGAGCTCCAGCACCTCATGCAGCTGATCGCGGACATGCACCGCCCCGTCCGGGTCCGTCCGCGACGGCGTCAGGACGAGGACCGTGTTGGAGAGCACGACCGAGCGGAGTGCGTAGGTCTTGTCTGCAGTGCACACCACCGCGTCCTCGGTCGGATGGCCCTTGATTGAGAGTCTGTGCGGGGTTGAAGGCGCGTGGACGCCCGTGCGCGGGGCGGTGTGGGCGACTTACATGGGCTTCGTGGTCTTGGCCTCCGTCGCCGACTCGACGAGCTGGCATAGGTCGGGCGGAAGCTCGATGAGGCGAAACGCGCCCGCATCCTGCTCGGTAGATGGCGAAAACCTGAGCTCAAGCTCGCTCATCGTCGCGGTACAAGTGAGACACGCGCCAACAACCCCAAGTAGACTAGATTTAAGTTACATCTGTATACAGACGTCTGGTATGCAGATACAACAACGCGTGAAATATATATATAGTGAGCACCCATGTTATTTACTAAATTATGGTGAGACGTCCTCTACTGGACGGAACGTGATGCTGACCTCGGACACCTCCGTCCTCGCATCCTTGAGCAGCCGCGTGATCTCTGCCTCCAGCTCGGACGTTGCCCGGACAGTCGTCGTGTGCGGCACGTCGACGGCGAGGTCGACATTTATCAACGATCCGGCACGCTTCGCTCTCAACGTCTTGATCGCAAGTAGGCGTGCACCCTCCGAGGCGGCGGTGGCATCACGGTTCAGCAGCGGGTCCAACGCCCGCAATAGTTTATCCCTCGAACCCGTCGATATCCCGGCGTCGGTCAACTCAGCAAACGCCCCTCCGAGCAGCGCCACACCCTGCCGCAGGATGACAAATGACACGAGCAAGCCTGCGATCGAAACCTTTTCATGAGTGATCGAGCGCATTCAAAACAGATCGCGAAACATACCTCCGAGTGGGTCGAGCGGTAGGGTCGGAAAGATGGATGACCCCAGGATGGCGAACAGTGCGACGAAACTCGAGTACGCATCACTTCGGTGGTGCAGGGCATTGGCGTACAGTACGGGACTGTGCTCTTCATCGGCCACCTTCTTCGTGATACGATACAACCATTCCTTTAATAGCACACTCAGAGCTGCAAACCACGCAGCGTTGGGATCCAGAATGTCAGCCTGCGCATGTGCATGGCCGACGACAGGGACGTGGTGGCCGACTGAAGCAACTTGGTCTAAAATATCGTGGAGATGACCGGGAGGGAAGGTCGACGCCGTCGATGACAGCGCTTCTAGCAGGAGATGGTAGGAATGAAAGCCTATGCCGAGCGCACCGCCGATCAAGAGGATCGAGACGGTCGTCGTTCCGAGCGTTTCGAACTTGGCAAAGCCATATGGGTAAGCTCCCGAAGGTGGTTTTCTAGAGAGCTTCCAGCAAAACAAGGTGACGAAATCACCCAACAGGTCTGAAAATATGACGATGAGCATACGTGTCAGCACAGAGAGAACGACATGCACCGCTCAGAGAGTGGCCTGCATCAGCCAGCAGTGACGCAGAATGCATATACCAGCCTGCGATGCCTTTGACACCTGTCAGGCCTACATTGACAAGAAGCCCGAGTAGAGTTATCCGACTGCCCCGGTCGCCTGCATCACGCATGCTAAGTCGGGAGACGCGCTTGATAAAGGAACGACACACCTTTGCCTTCAAAGACGTGTACTACTTGTTCGGCCCCGTGGGTGTGGTCGTGATCGTCGTGCGAGTGCGACTGAAAAATGGAGCGCGAGTGTGCATGGCCGTTGGAGTGTTGATGGCCATCACATTGCTCGGCGCTCTTTTCGGTGATCTTCGCGCCTTCGCTCTTGGCCGTGCTCGTCGAACTGGACCGTTGCTGTAGCATGGGCGAGGCAGGTCCTGCTCTTGTGGACGGTACGGGCGAAATGGAAAATGACCTGCAGACACGTCGGCACCGCGTGTTACATACATGTGCATATGAGATGCGCGCGGTACTCGCCTTGCTATCAACGACGACCCTTTCAGCCTCGTATACACACGGCGAACGACCTCTTTACTCGACGGGTCGACACGGGTAGCAGAGAGAGAAGAAAATGATGGTGTTTGAGGACGAACCGCCCGACTTGGCGCTGTCTTGGAGAACAGCCGGGCCAAGTCGGTAATCAGGGCGGCTCGTCGCGATGGACAACGCCAACGCCGTCCTAGAGCCAACGTCATGGATCGGTGCAAGTTTCAAGACGTTTGTAGCACCCTATCGGCATGCCAAACGTGTTCGGCTCCCTCAACGTCTCGTTCGAGTTCAAGCCGTGTATCCGAGACTGTTCGGGTCACATCGACCAGAGCAATCTCAGGCTGTCACTAGCACCTGATTCGCACTAACAGATCCCTTGGTCAGCCAGTTCTCTTCATCGGTGAGTCGATTGCGTTCCCACCAATCGATCACCCGAGTGATACAGAGCTAGTGCAGATGTTGTCAGTGTAGGCCACCCGCAGACACATCCACGATCAATGACCCCTGAATCGGCTAATTTCGTACTACGGTACCCTCCAGTTGCGCTTCCGCCCAGGGCTGAACTTCGTCCCAGACTATAGCTCGCCAAAGCCACCTTGGCGCCGTTCGCAAGTCGGCCTTGTGGACACTATAGACGTGCGATACAGGTCCCTGAGACCGCACACCAGGAGCGTGCTCGCTTG
>JBBPKK010000188.1:0-41845 GCA_038089215.1 Tylopilus vinaceipallidus
GGGTTCAGATGTTGGGAGAAATTTCGTAGTTGCCAAAGAGCTGGTAGGCTGCTGCGCAATGCGGCCCTATTCACTTCATCCATCGCAAACCTCAATTGTTGATAGCGTAACGCCATTGCATGACCTGAACTGATATCTTGAGTACGCAAGGCGTATCATCCGCAGAGTTTGTGTCGTATTATCTATCAAGGTGTACTGATGATTTTTGGCTGTTAGCAGGATGGGCGGTCACTTGGGACGGAGTCAGATCCGAGAGGGTTGAATCTGGGAGCCTTTTTCTTCCTGTAGTGGATCCTATATTGGGATTGATTCGTAATGCTAATGCAGCGAGTTATACTCACAGTCATGGATTCTGGTATGGTTGATGCCGTTTCATGATCTCGTGCTTGACTTGGCAAGCAATAGCGCTCGGTATTACTAATAACTGAGTTGGAGAAGGTAAATCCTTGTGCCTGTCACCGTCAATCCCCCGCAAAGTTTGTGATATTTCCTACTGCAGGCCATTCCAAGGTGAGTGAACTGACTGGCCATCTGCCAGCAGCAGTACGAGTCGCGGTGCTCCACTAGTAGCCCCAAGACAACATTTAGATATAGTAAACAGTCTCTTGACAATGATCTGGCCTCAATAGCATTCCTTCCTTCTAGGGATAGAATATTATTACCCACCACCAGTCCAAAGACCTGCGCACCGGATATGAACGCGGAGGACAAGATGGTCAATCGTTTTAATCGCCTGAAGCGTCAAATGTACATCGTGATAACATGGCAATGACCGACCTGGTTATGATAAGAGTCATAGTCATTGCTATTATCAATTGTCAATTAATGGTGCCTCTAGGCAAGTGTTACCCTGATAAACGCTGACGATCCTCTTATAGAATATCCACATTCGAAAAGCCCGATTTCGGTCCGACACTGCAGTATGGCAGAGCTGATCAAAGCTTAGAAATTGCACCCTGCGGCTCTAGTCCCCTCTTGAATTGTCAACTCTTTCTTTCATATTTGTGTCGAAGACAGTCCATTCGTTCTGTACCTTTCCTGCCAAGGCACTGTCTGGACCATCATTGGCTTGAGCTAGGGCTAGCGCCTAAATCACCATCATCACTCATGCACTGAGCTGGCATTCTTCATTCACAAGCACTGCGGCCGCCCGTACAGCCTTGTTAGGGCACAATGACGTCCTCACGTTTAAAAGAACTCATCCCTCGTGTTCGTGAGCAGCCAGCTCAATGTCATGTCCTCGCAACTTATGCTGCTGCCTGTCGAGCAAGAAACGCAAGCCTTGATTGTATCAATGGTGCAGCTACGTATCTGTAACTACGTTATAGGTAAGTGACGCACTCCAAGCCAAAGAATGAACGTGTACTCACAGTCATCATCCCTTTTAGTCTCCGCGTTGATGTTCATGTTGCACGATATCATAATCAACCTGAAGTACGAGGTATGCGAATTGTGTTGCCGTCTGAGGAGCAACGCTAACATTTTTCCATGAGATACCACTGGTCTGGGTTTACCGCCGCGACAGCGTCCCAAGTCCTAGCCCTCCACACTACCTTCGCAGAGCCAAGCAATTCCTTGTCTGCACCCTCTTTATTTTTTCGCGGTATTATGGTCTTGGCTTCTTAACGTGCGTCGCACATTGGCTACTCCACTCCTATCAACTTCCTCGATCCGACCAATATAGGATCGTGTTTACTGGTATGTCTCGCTATTTTCATCCGTTGCGCGGCTGATAGTAGCAAGTCAACAATACCACGGGACTTTCTGTCAATGTTTGTTATGGGCTCTCTATAATATTGGTCTCGTTCTGATGGACTTTATAGTTGTGCGTTTCAGTTCAACTATTTTCCCAAGCTCAAACAATTCCTATAAACTTGAACCAGCTGCAAGGGTTATTACTACTACCTAATTTTGTAAGGCCGAAAGGCGCTCCTATCAACAGACCCTAGCTGATCGCTCTCGTTCCAGAGCGGGCACTATCATATACGTGACTTCTGTCAACATCATCTTAGCCATGCGGATCAATGCACTGTATAGTGGAAATAAATGTGGAGTATTCCTTAGCTCACTGGTTCTCGGTTCGTTCTATCTTCATGGGTCACCATGTTCATATTGACTTTGTGGCAGGGGAATTCTTGGTCAGTGATCGAGCTCCGTTATTACAGTGGCTCAACATGAATGCGGACTTAGGTGGAGTTGACAATATGCGTCGTCATGGCCGTGCACACCACGGCCGTGGTTGTGAGCCCTCCGACCTGGATTCCTTGGTGCGGGTGCATGTTGAGTTCGCGAATTTCACCCGCTCTTACTCTCGCA
Source organism: Tylopilus vinaceipallidus (assembly GCA_038089215.1). NCBI lineage: Eukaryota > Fungi > Basidiomycota > Agaricomycetes > Boletales > Boletaceae > Tylopilus > Tylopilus vinaceipallidus. Next base: position 2,317 of record JBBPKK010000188.1, read on the forward strand.
AGCTGGTAAGACAATAATTGGATACAGCAAGCTGCTTGAAACGCTGACAATTTTTTTGTGAAGGCTCACCGCACTTCTCGTTTGCAGTAAGTAATCTAAACCATGACGATTGTGCGACCTGACATACCCACAGCCGTTTTTTGCGTCATGACTTTGAAAAACGCCTGTTTTAGAAGACACAAGGAAGAATTGTCGTTGCAAGATATGCTGACATTGCCCTCTAGAACAAAGGTGCTCTTGCGCGACGGAGCTGCCTTGAATTTTCTGTAAGCGGTTGGTTCCTTGCCCTCTAAACCTCGCACATAAATCTGTCTATATAGGTGTTTCAGTGAGGCGCCACCGCTCGTGAGGAAAGAATCCCTCTCACGTCAAACCTGTCTAGGTATCTTGGTCGCTTCCATCGTTGTCCTAACAGTCGAAGCAAATGAGCTATCGATTTTACCCGTTCCGTAAGTTTTATATCGTAACCTGGTCGTTTTTGTATCCTCGGGCCTGATATTTTTGCATGCAGGTTACTGGTCGCAATATATTCTTTCTGCGTGGGTACCTTGGTTATCCCCACGACATGCCACGTTGCGTAACTAACTCGCTTCTGCAACAGGCTTCTCGTCTTATCCTCAACGTCAGAGTGGTCGACGAGGAGCTTTGCCCCACTGATATGCCCAGCGATCCAGACCAGATTCCCCCTATCCCATTTTTGTTTCAGGAACAGGAGCTCAGTGAACAGCCCGTGGCATCGTCTTCGCGGCTCGTAATCGTGAGATGATGCATTTACCGCTGCGTGCTGGCTACGCCCGTCGACGCCCTGGGTTCTCTTGTCAGCGTCCGTTCACACAACCAAATAGACAAGCTTCGCAGCGTAGATGCCCTCACGCGTAATCATTCCCGCGGACTCCCCATACAGTGTCTTAGCCTCCTGTTTCGTCCAGTTCGGCCAAGTCTAGTTCGGTCCCCTTGTTTTCACACCCTCGTTGTAGCCCTCACGCACTGCCGCGGCGTGTCTTCCATTTTTTCGTCTTCCTGATTGGGGTCATTGTGTCCTGTTTTTTTGCTCATGTCACGTGGACCGATTTGATCACCAGCCATGTACCTTGGTTGGGCCCTGTGCCCTTGGCTGGGTACACGTGCCGTTGGCTTGCACCATGTCATGCTGTTTGCGTCATCCCCACCCCGAGTTGCTTCCGATCGTCTTTTGTGTGGCTGAGTGCGTTCACCGCGTCCGCCTGTGCCGGGGAGCACAGGGTGTTGCGCTGCCATCTTCTGATTTGGCTTACCGATGAAGCACAGGGCTTTCAGCGTGCAAGGGACACGAGAGGTAAGAATAGATGGGCGTAGGGGCTCACGGCGAACTGGTGGATCACGGAGGCGGTCCAATGTGTATTACCTACCGATGATATTAATGATGAAGCGAACAAGCATACACTCATGGTGACAACATCGCCCATGGTACGTGTGCAAAAACGCGTGGTGCATGTGAAATATGATCTGAGCAGCTCATTATACATGATAGGGTGTGATAGTAAATCTTGGTGGTTTAAACGACATGACGGGAACGAAACCTACGCGCACAGGGCACCGCTGATAACATGTACAAGCGTTCCAGCTATGTCATTTCTTCGTCGTCCGTGTCGGAGATGTATTCTTTACTTTTGCTAAAATAAGAATTTGTCAGGTCAAGCTTTCGGTCGGAGGACGGAGCTACGTACAATTGTTTCTTCCGCGGCCCGCCACTCGTCTCTTGATCTTCGTCATCGCGAACGACTCGCTTCTTCGCTCCCCGCTGCTGTGCGTCAGCATTGCACCAGCTCGTCGCCCCAAGGCACCACGTACCTTCTTCGCCGGCTTGCTCTCCATCTCCTCTTCGCTAAACAACTGCTCGTTGTCGTCGCCGTTCTGGTCGCCCGATCGCCTCAGCTTTCCTTTGCGCTTCTTCTTGGGCTCCGATGGCGTAGCCGCACCCTCGTCCCCGCTCTCGGCCTCGGTCTTGACCTTCTTAGTCGAACGTTTGGATTTCCGTTCCCGTTCTTCGTCGCTCTCCATCTGGACTTCCCTCGTCCACTCGAGCGCTTGCTCGCGCGCGATTCGTCGCTCCTCTGCCAACTTCTCGGCCTGTATGCGCAGCTCCTCCATCTTTTCTCGCTGTTGCAGCAACGACACGAGGCATCGCGTCAGTCGCGGCGTGCCGATCAAAAGAACAGAATCGACGGACCTCGAGAGCCTCTTGCCGCTCCTTTTCCTCCTGTCGCTTTTGTCGGGCAGTATCCAGCCTCGCCTGGGCCTCTGCCTCGAACTCCTTTTGAGCCGTGAGGTGCTCCTCTGCACGACGCAGCATGCTCTCTCCATATTTCCGACGCTGGTCTGCGAGCTCCACGCTATAGGGCAAGAATGTAGACGTATCCGCCGCCAACGAAGCAAAGACGCTACAGAGCGCGCCCGCAAGTCAGCGGACGGGCCGGATGGACGGTCAAAGTCAGCAAGCGGACGTACCGTTGACCATGGTTGGCCTGAGCGATCGCCCACTCGAGGTCTTTCAACGACCGTTTCGCGGGTCCCAATCCAAACATGAGTTCGGCCTTCTTTTGTTGTATCATAGCAATGTTGTACATGATCGCTTTGTCGCTCGGTTGTACATGAAGTGCCTGCGGGGGGAGGCCTGTCATTCCTCGATCGACAGACAAGATGAGCGAATAAGCGCCTCACCATCTGTGCATATTTCATTGCATTGTTCATGGCTGCCGATTGCTGTTCCTTGGTGGCCTTGGCATACCAGGATCTGCAGAGACACATCAACACAGGCAGATTTTGACTGCGATAAAATTTGTCCGAAGCCGTTCCATACTGCCAGCATAGATTCAGCATTTGGCGCGCAAATGGGACGACATGTTGCTCACGCTCTCAATTGCGCGGTCAAACTCGTCGCGTGCGTAGTAGCAGTGGCCCATATTTACATAGACGCTCCCGTCGTTGAGCGTCTCCCGGACTTTTGCAAACACGTCGAGTGCTTCCCGCGAGTTCTTCAGCCGCCGCTGAGCATCGTCGGCCGCTGAGACGGGGGCCAGGCCGCTCAGCGTTTCCAGCGCATCCTCGGCGACCGCGATCGCAAGACCTTGAGCGGCCACTGCACAAAGGGGGTCAAGTTGAAGCGCCTTGTGGTATGCCTCAACGGCGCGTTGGAAGTTGCGTTTCCGCTCTTCAATCATCTTCGGATTAGGATCTCGGCTGTCCCGACTCTGGGTGTACAGGATCCACCCGGCGGCGCAGAGGGAGTACACGTCGTGTCTTTCGTGATCTTTGAGGGTCGCGAAGACAAAGTCCTTTGCTGCCTTTACGCTGTGTTGAAGAAGGAAGGAAGTATAGTATGCGCGGAGATTGAGGTTCGTGGTCGAGGTGGCCAAGGCTTGCTTGAGCAACTCGTGCGCGTCAGAGACTTGACCAATGTTTACAAGCATCTGTGCTTGTCGGATCTTGGCTATTTGTATCATCAGTGGAAGTTTGGCAATGAAGAAGCTATACGTGGACTGACCATCGATATACTCCGGATGGCGAGAAAGAAGCTTGTCATATGCCTCCTTGGCCATTGCATGCTCCCCACTATCCTCGTATACTCTAGCGAGATTGTACAGTATCGACGTTGACATGGCCTCCCCATCCTCTGCGGCGAGAATCGCGGCCTTCGTCAATGCTTCCTCATACATCGTCTGGGCTTCATCCAAACTGCCTTCCATGTGATGCAAGGCGCCAAGATTGTTCAGAAGCCGTGGGTCCACCTGGCCGTTGGCCTCGCTGATTCGTGCGGCATCACGAAACGCTTTGGTAGTCCGTTCCACGTTGTCTTCCTGCCACAGGCGCGCTATTTCAACCTGCATCTCCATGTCGTCGTTGAGCGCGCTTGACGCTCGGCTCGACGCGTTTGCATGCCCGTTCGCACGTGCGTCATCCAGTTCAATTGTTTTGGAAACACGATCGAAGAGATCACGAGCTTTTAGCTTCTCCTGAGCAACGTCCGCACTCGACACACCCGGCCGCGGATGCGCACGAAGTGAAGCAAGGACAACACTGGCTTCCACCGATCGTTGTGGGTTTGGGGGTTGAATCAATGTGTCGAGAGTATGGATCGCAGCGGCAACTTCATCTAACCAAGTATATATTCATCGCTCCGATTGGTTGGGAAAGCCAAGGGCATACCGTTAAGCATCTGCATCTGAGCCATGCCAACTGCACCGAGTATGTGTTTTGGCTGACCCTCGGTCGCGGTCGTGTAGTATTTTGTCGCTTCTTTGATTGACCCTTCAGCATGCAAGGCCCGAGCGGCCCTTAGGTTGCCCTCCGTTAAAAGGGTGAGAGTGTCAGCGAATTGTACCGTCCGCTCTGCTAGTTTCAATGCCTGAGTGAGAGCAAGAAATGTCGGAATGGATATCCCAGGAAATAATATACTCACCCGTTTCAGGTTATTTTTACGAAGGAACAACTCACACAGCGCATTTGCCGCAGCAGCGCTCTTTTGGTTCGCATTAAAGGCCTTCTCAATATATTTGGTACCAATCAAGAAGGCTTGGGCGCGTTCCTGTTCAGTTTGGCTTCCTGCCTTGCTTGAGTTGATAGATTCCAAACCAAGCAGAAGTTGCGCGGCCCACTCAGACGGATTCTAATCACAAAAATGAGGATGGTGGCTTGTGAGGTTGTAACAAGTTACACACCACTTCCAAGCTTCTTTGCCATGCGGCTTTCGCTTTCGCCTTGTGATCCATCGCCCAGAAACAGAGACCAATACCAATCCGAGGATCCGGGACACAGGTCGGATTGAGCTGGAGGACCTGCTGGAATAGCTTGAGAGACTGAGGGTAGCTCCGTCTCGCGTACAGAATGCGGGCCTGTATTACCGGCACCTATAAATTCCGGTCACGCTGATAGAGATAAGGGCAGACCTTGCCAAGGAGTGCCACAATATTGGTTGGTTTTTCCGCAAGGACGCCTTCGAAAGAGCGCATCGCGTCGTCCATGGACCGCGTGGCCAGTTGCTGGATGCCTATACCAAGCTTAGTCCACGCGTTCGAATAGAGGTCGCCACGAACCTCGCGTCAAGAACGCCAAAGTTCCACCAACACCTTCTCCACCTTCCGCAGCAGCTCTTTCTCCGGCATTCAGGTACTGTGCGGCATCCCTATAGTATTCCTCTTTTGAGCGCACACCAACTAGTTTATCTTCTCCTACAGGGGAATCATGAACTAGCACAGTCTGAGAAGAATTCCGGGCTTACGTGCATCTGGTAGAACCAACTTTGGCGCTTTCTGCGCATGGGCAAACTGAATGTTTGCGAGTAACGCGTATATTGGAGGCGAGTGCGCTGTTGTTCCATTCGCTGTCAAAGCTATGATGCGGGAGTGAGTATGCCACAAGCGCACAGCTGACGGGCTACGTACACTCGATCGCTGAATGCGCAATCCGCTCAGCGGCGGAAAGATACCCTCTCCGCCAGTATTCCCCAGCAAGCTTCGCCCAGACGGAAACCCTACATTGGCCTTCCTTCAGCAGATCGAGCACGTCTTCCGGGCTGGGGTCGAGGTTGTCCAAATCGATAGTAATGACTTCCTGTCCTCCGAGCTCGATGTCTATCGACCGGCCAGTGCTGTTCGTCGAATCATCCATGGTGGAGAAATAATCGTACAAAACTGTGGGCGCAAGAATGAAAACACGTCAAAACCACTTCCGTGTTCCCGAGCACGCGCAACGCCGGGGTCGGCCAGCAAGTCGGAATGGAACACGGACAAGGTTGTTGTCAGAAAAGCTTCCGAATCCCGAAAGCCGAAACGGAGGGCACCGTGAGACCCGCGACGACCAGCCCCGATGATCACCTATGTACCACTGATGCTAGTATACTATAGTATTCACGACTGCACCGTAGCCCAAAGCGTCTCAGACGCGAAGTAGCCATTTTACTGCGACGAGAAACGAAATATGATGGCACAGGTCTGAGGCCGTACATCTGAGAGTTCATGTCCATATCATTCAATGATTGTGGGGATGATCATTCGCAATATGATGTTAGCACCAGGGCTGGGATATGAAAGGACGCACTGCCAGAGTCCTACGGTTGCAACGGAGAGCTCCGGAATATCAATGGGCATCATTCCCCAGGCAACTCCATCGACAGGCCATGGTACCCAGACGGTGGTCAAACTGCCAGATCACTGACGATGGTAGTCATATTTAGAGGAATATGTCAGAATATGAATGGTTGAGACAAACCAGAGGCAGGGGAAGGTTCAGGTTTAAAGCCACCGCGGGGAGGACAGAAGGAGGCACCTGTCGCGGAGGCCACGGACCACGGTGTCTGACGGCCAACATAAGGATACATACATACACTGGTATGCGTGTTGGCATGGTGCGTAGACTCAACAGCTTTGACAACAAAATTTAGGGTCAAGTTCGATGGTACCGAGTCGGAGAGTGTCCCATTCCAAATAATAGACAACATCGGAGGTAAAGTGGCGTTCGCGGTTTGCTGACTCGGCTGCTTCACCTAAGTACGTTTTGATAGTCCATATGTAATAAGTTTGCAAACCCATTTGAAAAGGCATCACGAAGTTGTCCCAAGCTCAAGTTCAACTCGTTACTTGATTCACGACGGCGAAGGGTTCACAAAGTGGGAGTACCAGATTTGTGTTGGAAACACCAGCCAGAACTGCCCCCAACTGGTCTTGGCGCCGATTTTCACTTTGAAGTGCTTCTAGTAGCACTCGTACAGCAGCCTCGGAAACGATTCAAAGGGGCCACAGCAGCTCTTGGCCGGTGATGCCATGATGGCAGGCGCTTCGTCGCCTCGCGGGTCGGCCACTCGATCATCCTGGTACTTGTGCTGCAGATCGTGGCCGCGTCTCATATCCAACAGGAACAGGGATACAGGCAGCTGGAACGAGATTGGACTCAGGCTAGTGGGGCAGGTACTCGCTGACCGGATGTCATTGATAACCATGCATCCCTGTCGGTGTCTTGAACGAGTCGGCAAGCTGGGTGACTCAGTTACATCCAGATGACGAACGTCCGGACTTGGGGACCCAAACAATTCGCTTATTATTCACCGATCTATATATTTGGAGGCACGTCCTCGCTCAACTCCATCGAGTATTGCTCTCCCTCTCCATCGTGGACCAAAAGTCTGAATTTGCGCGGAGACTATTATGCTTGCGTTCACTGACAGGCGTCGGAGGAAAAAGGTAAACGCTGACAACGACAGGCGGCGATGCCACTGACATGTCTGTGGATATGCGCTCAGGCTAATTCCCCCGCTACTCGACAAATCCTTTATGAGATAATAGAATTCCCTTCAACTGGCGCAATGTTGTTCCATGTTGGTAGACCGGACCTGTTTGTGAGCATCCATAAAATCTTGTCGCTTGCCGGCGTAGTCCATATTGCTTGCTTTCGCGATGTTGTTCCTATTCATGCTTGCATTCATATCTCTATTGTATACTGCACGCTAGACGTCTCGTAAATTACCAGTACTAGTAGCGAAATATGTTTTCCACAAAAAAAAAAGAATCGTGCTTCCGCTCCGAACCCGAAGCGCCACAAGGTATGCCAGCGTCACATAGCTAGTCTATCAGATAGGAGCATGGAAAAACAAAAAGAAGACCAATCCACATCTATTGTACGTCTAGCGGGCGAATGCTGTTGATCAAGTTCGTCAACGGCGTCCCACTGTGAATGCGGGCCATCATCAAACTGTCCGATGCGACGCGTTGGTACCGTGTGCGCGAAAGCGGCGCAAGCATGAGTGCACCAAACGGCTGCCTGATCCGAGCAACAAGTTGTAGCGCGCGCGTAGTCTCGTCAACTCCGAGGGAATGTGAGTAGTCTTGGTCGAGGAGGGGACCGATCCAGGGATGGATGAGAAGGAGACGTGGTAACCCAGAGAGGTCGGTGGTTGTCTTGACCTCGACAACCCCGAGTGCCGTAGTCGTCGCGCGGTAAAAATAATAAATCGGGTCGCACCTAGGTGACACGTAGAATTCCATAGGTCCATTGCGTTCTTGTGGCAACTTCACCTCTGTTTTGCGAGTAAGAATGAGAGTGGTGACAGGGAAAATAATGCTGTAAATTCGGAGCCGACTGGCAGCAAAAGCGGGCGGGGGAAGTTCATCGAGTCGCCTATATAGTTTCACCGCCAGAGACACGTCCGGCAAGGATGAACGCAACGCTGTGACCATGCGGTTCATCTGAACCCCCTCGATCTGTTGTGGAACATGCGGTGGTACAAGTTTGTTGTAAACCGTGAGTCCAATAGGAAGACAGGTATTATAGTTGCCAGGGTAGCCGGTCCAAGCAAGGATAGTGATGTCTCCAGAACCCGCTAAAACATGTTCTAACAGTCGACCGATCGCCCGATTGCTCTCTCCATACATGATCGGGATCGCGGCATTGAATATCCCAAGTAGCGAGTACGCCATGTCTTCCACATATGTTGCATTACGCATCGAGGCGACATACAGTTTCTCCCGTACTCTCTCCAAGTTCGGCAGAAGGACTTCCGGATTTGGGGTAAGCGCGTTCGTAGCATCTTGCATCTCGGAAATTATTGCTGGCGACTCTTTATGATTAAACATAGTCAGGCCAAGATACGGCTGCCAGTCCTGGGTATAGAACTGGGCAGTCTCGGCAGCAACATATTCTTGATAGGTCCACGCGCGGGTGTTCCAGATACTTTTCCTGAGGTCTCCGGACTTCTGGAGTCGCGACCAAACACCATGGAGGTAGACTATCGTCAGGGATGAGCCACGGTACCAAGTGAACATGGCAACTAGTGACTCTTGTAACACCACATTGTCCTTTTTGTCGATGCAGCAGGTATCCGACCACACCCATTGGAATCCAAGGGAACGTGCAAGCTTGCAGAACGTCTGCAGCTTGATATGCGGGGAAGACGGCTCTAGCCTGTAGATTGAACTGTTCTGGACTGTCTGAAACACAGGTTCGCCCTGCTCCCACCTGTGGGAGAGCATCGCGTATCGATAGTATCTTTTCACCTCTGTTCGAATGCGTGTTTCATCAACCTTTGTGACCATTGAAGACTTCAGTTCACTGAAGATCGGGAGTTTCTCAAAAGCCGCTTCTAGTTTAGCTTTGTCATACAGATAGCCAGTGGTTGTGTTTATGAGTACACGTGGTACGCGACGAACAGTACGTTGAACAATGCGTCGGATTGTTTCCGTGGCGTCAACATACAAGTGGCCGAGTTCTGAGATCAAGAAGAAATCAACGTGCAGTCTGCAGAATTTTAACTGTATCACTTACCACGAACATGTGGATCTGGCGACTGCTCAAATTTTGAGAGCATGGTATCAAATGCCTTCAGGGCCCGTCTATGGTACCCCATGCGATGCAAGACGGCGTGTTTTTTCTTGTACCCGGTATAAGATGAAGGGTTTCGCTGGATTTCCTGATCAAAATGAATTGCAGAGGTCCACTCGATGCGGTACAACATCATATCCGTACCTTGTTAGCATCGAAGAGTGCCTTCTGTAACAAACCTGCTCGGCCTTTGCAGCACTTGACTATAATACGGCTCATGTTCGTAGGATCGAGTGAGAGTGCACCCGAATAGTATCCGATTACCGTGTCATGATTCATAGAGTCCATTGCAGTGTCTCCCAGCTTCTCGAGCTTCTCAATACAGCGTCGTTGGAAATCTAGATAGGCGTTTATATATGTAAGCCGACAATAGTTGCAGGGGTTACTTGCCGATTTCCCATCGTGCTCGCTGATCCTTATCCAGGGTGCTCCTTTCTGCTGGTGGCCGATTTTTCATCTGTTGAAAACACTTGCTTGCATCCAGGGCGCGACCATCCGCTTCAAGAACATCGCAAATTGCTCGATATACACCAAACTCTTGAAGCTTCAACTAAGGCAATAGAAAGTTCATTGTCAAAATTTGAATCATCAGATCAAACATACCCTCGTGAAGGAGCTCAATGCTTCATGCACAGAACTTTGCTTAAGGGTCATTCTCACCCATTTAGTGAGTTGGGCGTCCTTAGACAAGGAAGAGAGTAAGGATGCAGCAGAATATGCAGTGGCCCAGTCGTCATGTTTCTTAGCGTTCAGTGCTTCGTTTCCAGCTTGTTCGAGCATGGTGGTGCACCCTTGCTTGAATTCTGAAGGAAGGGAGTCAAGCAGACCGTGGTATGATAGTACAACACCGAATCATGCCTTTAATCCAGTTGATGACCATCTTATTGGTTCTGAGATCCTCGCTTAGAGCGCTCTCAAAGCCGAGAACAGAGTTTATAGCATCATATATGCGGCCTTGAGTGTACCATACCTCACATCGATGCTTTTGCTCACGGAAGGTCTGAGGTAGAATATCCTCCAAGTTGCATACAAGGCCATTATGGGATTCCAAGATATTTTTGTCCACATTTGCGATCTGGACGCCTAGCGAGTGTGCGAATGTCAGTGAAATGTAAGTCGGGGCGGTAAGGATATACCTGGGCTTCTGTCGTATATGTCAAGACGGGCGGAAAGTGAGGCAATAGTTTCATCGCGTGCACGAAGATCGCAACGAAGAGCCTCGATAGTCTCGTTGAGGACTTGCTCTGTGTCTGGCTGCGTGCTTCGTGGTCGCAAGTTGGTTTCGGAGTTCTTGTACAGTTTTCTCGAGATTAGCTAGTTCTGTGTCTGATCAGCTAAGCACCACGAGAATGCTAACGAACATACCAGGACTCCGATCCTGAGCATGAAGGGACCGAGTGGTGCCTTTAGGACCGGTTTTATCGGTCGTCATTCTCCGCCCATGGCGCACCTGCTGCAATCGGCAAAATCATTAGGACACCATCTCGTACGAGCCTTTAGGCGCACTGACACCATCATGGTAAGACGGGGGGAGGATATCAAAGACTTTGCGAAGGATGATGTTGTTGCTTCCACACAAGGCAATGTCGTAGCTTGTCGATAAAGCCATGAATTCTATGGCAAGATTGACGTCGACGACGGTCCCGATTTGTTGGTGTGTTGTAGTGTCCCAAAATGAAACAGACGAATTCCCGGTGGCTGCGATGAAGGCCCCATTGTCTGCCATAGCGATGCAACCAGGCCCCTTGTTGGTGGTGTGGATGGGCCATGCTGAGAGTGTCGTCCCTGTAGACGCGTCGAGACAGTGGATCTCTGCCTCTCTGGATAGAACGAACAGTTGCTTGCTGTTAATCGCCCATGCAAGCGATGTGTTCAGAGGCTCGGAGCCGACTTGGATTCGGATGTCGGCGAGGAGGCGGCCATCCCGAGCGCTCCGGAGCGAAATGCACTGCCACGAGGCAGTGGCGATGAGGTGGCCATCGGGCGAGAATTTGACAGCAACGACTCAGCGAGTGGTCGTGCCGCCATGTGAGCAGTCGCTTGCCGGCAGGGGACCACACGCAGGCAGTCCCGCTATCCGACCCGGTCGCGATTCGTGTCCTGTCCGAGGAAATGTCTGCCACATTCGCTGCGTGTTTGTGCCCTTTGAACTGAACCACCTTCTCGTAGTTCTCCGTATTCCATACTGTCACTCGGCCACTCACCGTCCCGCTGACAACCCACTTTCCATCTGGGGACACAGAAATGTTGCTGATAATGTCTCCTGCATCCATTTGTATTTCAATCTCCTTGCCATCTTCAATCCGCCAACATCGGATCTTCGCCTCCCGGCGAGCACTCAGGATATGCTTACCATCAGCGGGGAATGCAACTGAATGCGTGCTCAGTATGGCACTTCCTGAAATTTCTTTGTGATACCTTTGATTACAGCCCGTTGCCCACTGCACTGGTTGACGGAGGAAGATGTGTCCCCCTTTCGTCCCGGCCCTTTTGGCTGTGTGAGTATCATTGTTCGACATGACCCGCTTGCGCACTCACCATTCTCAGGGGACCGTGCCCCAGCTCTTAGCCCTGGAGACATGGTGTAGGTGCTGGAAAGAAGGATGCCTGAGCGCCTACTCCCTGTACACCAATGACTCCGGACCTTCCTGTGTCTCAAAGTCTCACACGCACAGTAGATTGGACCTGGGCGCTCGCTCACATCTAGATATACTCAAATCTGGTATCCATTATTGCCATTGTCGTGGTGGCCTACGGGTCATCGAGATCACCGCTGATCCGAACGGTTAACAGCGACGGGAACCGGTGGACTGTGAAGATGTCTGCCCGAGCGTGTATCAAAGGCAGTGCTACTACTTCATATACTGTCTGTGCCGGTTTACTGTTGACATCAACCCAATTAAGTTAAAATAATGACACAGGAATAACCTACGCAATATATATATGCCATCCTTTCCGAGCGTCAATGCGTCGGTTCTTCGCGCCCAAGAGCCTGGCTGGTATTATCACAACATTCGTGAGTTATAGCAGTAATTAAGTTGGACTCTTTGATGACGCAGTACCTAGATAACGCAATGGTACTTGCATTGGCCAAGTTTTGTGTTCCCACTATAGGCGCTCTCTTTGTGCTTTCGTAGACTCATTCGCCAAGGATGACGTTTCGTCATGTCTTCCATGTCTAAAATCACGAGCCCATAAGGTCAGCAGTTGCATATGGACTACTTGAGTGCTGACGATCTCTTTCTTAGTTGCAGATATCGATATCTCCTTTTACAAACTGTTAATGTTCTCCAGACATCAGCTAGACCTAAGCTGCTGCAGCGTATATACCAGGCAAGTACCACACAACTACAGCAGCGTCAAACATAAAAGACGGGCGCGTGATTGGTTCGGCACGCAGTGACCTGTGATCGTGTTTAGTGCGGTTCAAAAGCAATCGGGTGAAGGCGACATTGATCGGCCGTCCGTGTGGTACGGGCGCCCTACCCCTACAAAGCTATGGCGTACTCAACTGTCGTGAATGCGACCAGCCAGGAAGCGCCGAATATGCCAGCTCAGCCCCGCCGAGCTCAACAATGTCCAGAGCATCGGTTCGACAGCTGCTGCCCCTGAGTCATTGGTATTCCTGTACTATTTTCTGCTCCTACATTTCTCGGTAGCACTCGGGGACTTGGTCGGACGCAACCAGCACTGGGAAGGGATACACGCGCTCATCGCTGTATCTATGCATCGTATCCGCGGTTCACGTTCTGAAGTGGTTTGTTTGTCGCCATGCTCATTCGTGTCTTGCAAGGAGCCGTTGTTTTCAGTAGCAGTTTCGCTACGAATGAGTTTATATCTGAAAATCGCTCAGGGATGCGAACGTGGTGCACATGTCTCGTTCGGAGAAACTACGAAAATCAAAGCTGAAGAAGTCAATCACTGGTAGCGGGAAATCCACCAGGCCATCGAGGGTTTACATAAGTCAAACATTACCACATGTCAAGCGGTTGGATACTCTTCATTGAGTCTGCTGACGATGTCTCCCGGGCCCCATACAAGCTCGAGTACCGATAAACCAGTCTGCTGCGACACGTTACAGAGTAAACATGTGCCGGCGCGAGTAATGATACTCCAAAGGGTTGCGTGAGACGAGCTACGTGTCGCAATGCACGCACCTCTTTCTGTAATGTTGGTGCATTGGTTGCGATGCACGCGACGCACAATGGACTAACGAGCGAGCGGAGGCCGGAAAAAACGAATCTAAAATCATTCCTGAGTAGGTCGTCAATAATGAACAGACAGACTCGATACAAACGAGAATGTACAGCGTCGACACCCTGGTCCAGGGTTTGCTCTGGCGTCTTGTCAAGAAGATGGGATGCTGATCATTTGCTCATTTCTCGACTCAGATTTACTCTATCCACGGAGACTCCTAGCTGGAAGATTCTGCGGCGAATATGACGCACCGTACCTTTTGAGAACTTGAGGAGTGCATACGGAAGGTCGGGTTAGAGCATTCATTAATTGTTGGGAGGCACATACATAGCCCACTGCTATAACCGTACTTACTGCAGTATTATTGCAACCGTGGAAAGCTTGAGTTCGTAAACTTCAGTGAGTAAGAGGGAACATACGCAACAGAGTCGCGCTGATGGGATAGTCGTTAAAGCACTGATAAAGGACTGTGCGGTGTGGGTCGGGTCATGGCCACCATAAGTGCATATTGAATGGGGGTACGAGGCAGAATTTTGGAACAACAAATGGACTTCGAGTTCAGGGGGGGAATAGCATGTTTATCACATGTGTAAGCGCGGAACTCATTATCAAGAAACAATTGTTTTCCTGTGGCTATTGCCTCTCGATATTTAGAATATGAGTTGACCTCGAACCATGGACTTTCGCTGGCCAATCAGGGTGCACTTATCCTTTTCTTATGGGGTATTGAAGGGAGTGGATCATTGATTTCTGATTGTCCCCTGTCTTGGAATTGTGGTAGGATGTCTCGTGCTCTCTCGTTCTTTACCAGCGAACGCAGAACGAAGAATGCCGGGCATGTCAAGGCGGAGCTACGGTGGTTCGGGTGGTAAGTCGAGTCCACTCTGGTGCAGGGCAAGAAATACCGACTGGTGGAAATGAGTTCCGCAGGAAGACGGCTCTAAGACCGACAATGTTCAATTCTCGTAATGTTCGATTCCGCTCACCTGATGCAAATAATTCATAACTGAAACCGTGGATAGTTCTATGTTCTTGGACCCGGTGTACGATTGCGATGGGAAGTGGTTTGATTTCGCCGCTTGATCAGGGTTTTGGCGTGGATTGAGCAGATTCCAAGCACAGCTCAATCTCCCTACTGTCTCAATGCTAATGGATGGCTCAGAACCCGTCAACAACTGCCAATATCACATGTATTAGGATGAAAGTGCAAGATCAAACATTCTGGGAATGGCGGTTCCATATGTGAACAGGAGCGATCAGCTCAGATCATTTGCGGGTATTTAGGTAGATCGACATACTCCAAACATCGCTAAGGAATACGACCCGTGGATTCATCTGTAACGGTACTAGTGGGGAATGGCGGCCGCGAAATTGGCGGAACTTGTTCATCTATTGAAATGATTTGCCATTTGAGGTAATGAGAACCCTAGAGCAAATTCACCGGTCAGCAGTCAAGTCTCCTGGTGACACCGAGAAACAGACTTGAATTTCAAAATTCTCGAAGGACAATGAACGGCGGCTTTGGACTCCCCAAGGTCATGCACTGGCATCTCGTAAAGAATGAGACCGCAGACATGACGCTCGGATCATGCGTGTCCTTGATTTGCAGCGCCTAAGGTAATGAGGAACCATTTGCACTAGAATGTGGGTCAGTCGAACGGGGACCAAGTTCCAACGAATTATGGAGTACCATGACACTCAGACTAAGCAATGCAATCACAAGAAACGGAGCATCGCCAAGAAGTTGGGGAGACCACTACTATTTCAGGCTGGAGGTCAGTGACGTCGGTTAGTGGCGAATCGAGTGACTCGAGCCTCAAGTCGGTTTAGGTTTCAAAGGCTCATGTACATGGGAGGGCCAGCTTGCGCTAGCGTTTAAGCAGAGCCTTCCAAGGTCCGCATCAACTCCGAGTCTCCGACTCTGTTGCAATGATGGTTGCCCTATCAATCGCGAACTTTTAGTTTGTCAGAGCCAGCATGAAGAACGACGGAGTTCCACCACATTACTTCCAACCTCAGGCTACTCAGGCCTCCTCGATGTCAGGTGAAGATGAGCTTGAAGCCCTGCTCGAGATAATCACCAAGTCAGCCCGCCAGGCCATCGCGGAATACAAGAAAAGTGGTGAAAGTGTCCCCACGATCCGCTCAAAGGCTTTTCACCCAATGGATTTCGTAACCGATACCGTTGCGTTGAAGAAAGCCGTGAGAGTGCTTGAGGGTGCGTGCCAGCAGCTATGTGCGTCGCTGGCGCCTCCCCAGCACACTATCATTAACGTCAGTTACGGATCGGAAACGATGGCAGGAGGGGCTAAATAACATTTTCCTTTTGGTCTCATGTGCACAGTTTGGGATTCCTTTTGAGTGGGCATGCATGCGAGTTGTCGTTCGCGCAAAGGTGGCGGATGCGCTAGAAAAGCATCCGGATGGCTTACATATCGACAAGCTTGCCAAGATGGTTAACTTGGACCAGGGAAAGCTTGCTCGTGTACTTCGTCTTCTTGCGACTAAAGGGTGCTTTACAGAAGGCAAGCATATCACTTCTCCTGACAGCCATTCTTGTATTTCATCCCGCCAATTTTGCCTCAGTCGAACCAAATACATTTTCCAACAACCGTCTTTCGCTTGTTACAGCCTCAAGTTGCGAAACCAGTGCTTTATCGTGTTTTGGGACGGAGACCTTTTCTAAAGGTGCAGCCGTGTTGTATGAAACCATGACAGATCTAGAGTATGCGACAAGTGATCATCCAACAAAAGCGCCCATTATTTACGCGCTCAAAAAGCAAGGATACGACTTGGATGGGAACTTCTTTGATTTCCTCAAGGCAGACGTAAGTCCATGGTTTTCTGTCTGTCCAAGTCGAACATCTCAACATCTATTTTCTGACTTGGAGTGGTCTACTTCAGGACGAGAAACGTGAAGTAAGCCGTCTGGCCATGATCTGAGAGTTAGATCTTATCCACTTATGTGCTCGGATAGATCTTCCATCGTGCAATGGTCGGAGTGAACCCTGTCATAGGTTCTCTCTCCATTTTACATCGTGAGTGGTCCATGCCTCTGTTTCCCTCTTAATCATCAACACCGTTATTCGAGACTACCCCTGGAATGAAGTCGAGACATTTTGCGACGTTGGAGCAGGTGCCGGAGCGGTTTCGTTGCCTCTTTCAAGAATGTACCCGCACCTGAAGATTATCAACCAAGACTTGCCCGAAGTCATTGCCATGGCGAAGGATGTGAGTTATTCCTTTCGGTCAACCCGTCTAGCTGTCACAGCGACATGATTCAGAAAAAAAGCTGATAGTTATTGCATGTCATAGATCTGGTCCAAGGATGTGCCAGAACTGTTGCAAAACAACCGGGTTGAATTCGTTCCGCTTGACTTCTTCCAAGAAAGTCCTGTTCCAAGCCAGGATGTCTACTATGTAAGCGGTGAATTGCCTGAACTTTCTATGGCTCGGACACCTTTTATCGGACGCTCGTTTAGCTCCGCAATATCATTCACGACTGGCGCGACGCCGAGGCCACAAATATTTTAAGAAGCGTCAGAAAGGCCATGGCACCCCACAGTCGGTTGCTGATCCGTACGTTCCCATTTTTCGTGTTGCCCCTTCCGAACGTGATAACCCACGTTACAAATAGACTGTACGGTTTTGAATACTCCCTGCTCTGATCCCAATGCCAAATCATCCGACGGCTTAGAGACCGCACCCGCACCGTTGTTGCCCAATTTTGGGAATGGGAACAACATGGTGTATCAACGGGATTTCATCATGTGGTTTGTCCAGAATGCAAAGGAGAGGACCCTGGCCGAATTAACCACATTGGGGTGCGTTGTTGGCCTGAGCTTCTCTCGTGGCTTTGGTCCAGGGCTACTCAGGACGTTTATTTGTAGTGCTACGGCGGAATTGCAACTGGTGAAGGTGTATGATCTTGCTTGTATGTCGGTGCTCGAGTTCATGGTGGCTCCCTGATGGCCTTGCGCTGGTGTGTTTTCATTTGCCTTGCTAGAAGCCCTCGTAAGTATAAATATGGAGTTGTCCTTTAGGGGAGTGAGGTGGCCATCCTTATGGAGGTAAAATCAGAGATAAAATGTGTACGATTAAGCGGATGTCTACGGTTCAACCCATACTAGCCTGCAGTGAGGTTAAATATCAATGGCTATCAAGTTATGCTTACCATGCGGTTTGATCTTTTGGTTCAGCCCGAGTGAGTCGAGAATGTGGCCTCCTACTCGGGACTATCAGTGATCACACATTTCCAATGCCTGTCAGGCTAACCGTGACAAACAGTTCTTAGTGTCGAATAAACGGATATCTCCTTCAAGGATACTGCCGATCACTTGATAGACAACAAACATCCGGAGCCTCCAAGTCGATTGAAGCGAAGAAAAAAAGTGACGTTATCGAGTGAGCGAGATATCGAGATTCAAATGCGACAGCTATTTGAGCTCGTCTCTCCTCGCGACGAGATAGTTACTTACATACATGATAATAATTTGCTCACCATACCACAGCAGAGTACTCAGACCATCCGGGCCATGACTCGTTACGACTTCTCATGAACCTCGTGACTCTGACAGACGCCCTAAATCGTTACAGGTCGTACCGGTAAAGAACGGTGCGGTGACTATGATTTTTACCACTCGTCGAATTTCTTTGCACCCGGCGATTAATTTTATTTAGTACTCGTTCGAGCATTGTGCGGCATCAGTGCCTAAAGTCCACTGGGTATGGTGTAATAGGATACTAAACCTCACCTTTCAGCCATTTGTTGATATTTCACTGGCTCTTAAATACCGTTCAAGGTAGTTTCAAGATCGAGGAGAGATTGGTAGCATTGTGTGCGTGCCGCCGGGGATACAGTGCTTCGCACATCTGGATCTGCTCGCGGATGATCGGAGGGAGTGTACTGACCTTCTAACTAGTCGCACTCTTAACGGTAGCTAATTTATCACGGTGTCCGAGAGTAGATTTGTCTTGAAAAGATGTGGAATCTCTGCACTAAGAAAGCGGATGGTTTCCTTGCAAGCATGGATGTCGGCATAAAGGGTGGTGGATCGGAGTGAAGGGAGCGGATGGTCTCGTTGAAATTTTCTATCTTTGTTTGCCGTCATTCCAGGAAGTCTTTTGACGAGCCAATCACAGAGTTCATTGACGACTTCTCCCTTGGAATTGACCAGTTCCACCACTGATGAATAAGGACTTCAATAGGATAATTGGGAGACCTAGAGTCCAGGAGTAAACCGGCGCACTCAAACGTGAATCTTGTGCATAAGGGGACAGGGAAGTGTCTTGAGGATCTATTATTCTGGCCTCGACCCATACTAGGACATCTGTTGCCACTGACAATGTCACCACGTCACCATTTCATAAAAAGTTTGTGTTGTGGGTATGTACTTCGTCATGGTAGGGATGTGACGAGCTATATGAAGGATAATTTCATGGTCTCCAGCCATGATTAATGTTGTAGCATACCAAACTGAGACAAACAAATTCGCAGTAGCTGCAAGGAGCCTCGCACCGGGTGATGCACGTGGGATCGTTGATACTGTGTACTGGCCACTTGGATAGAATACTGCCCCAGGTGTTGGTCACTTGAACATGGTGGATGTTGCTATCGCGAGATGGGATGGTCTGGTTTGACTGTCTGAAGCCCGAAGTCGCCATCCGGACGGAAACACGATGCCTCGTGGCAGTGGCAGTGGCGGTGAAGTACTCATCAACTTGAAGCAAAAACTTTGACAGTAATTTTGTACTAAGTCCCGTGCAATGCAGAAATTCACTACGTCTACTTCCTGGGTATATGCTCCGACTCCTCGACTTGACCGCCTCATGGCTCTACGTGTTCCCACCACTTGGCCACCCAGCGTGTCGTTCCAACTTCCCGCCTTGCGACAGTACAGTATCGCTAACAATTTAGCTCGCGTTCGTCTGATTCCATCATGATCGACACCTGAACTTCCTTGCAACCTGCAGCATGCCAGTATCGAATTTCCGTCTCTCATGCAGTGCGCGCGACGCGTTTCCTAGTAGCGAGGAGTGTGACTGGAGTTGTGCACGTCACCCTTGTGCGCTCAGCTACAATGCCCCCATCACCTTTGACTATAGTTTCCTGCACTTGGTGATTACAAAAGGAGGAGAATGAGTCTTCTCTCCGACCTGGATCCCCCGTTCTCGTGGGCATCAACTTTCCAATTCTCACCCACATATTCACCAGTTTGTGATTGATTTAGAAATTAGTTGACTGCGCTATGAACGAGAATGCTAGAAAGAACGACGCTTAAGCGTCCACTCCTCAGTATTCCGTTCCTGCGAACTTTTCTGTGTCTCCTCATCGAATCAACTCCCACACGTGCTTTCGCCCCATCCTGGGAGCCTGCTCATGCACCCAGAATGGCTGCATACTCAGTTAAACAGTACCAAGAGTCACCACACCATAGTATCATCCTGTTTAGTGGGGTTGAAATGGACCCGACTCGAGCTGAACCATGGATGAATTCGTCATCGGCCGTTTGCCAAAATACACCAATCTAGTCGCTAAAATACAGCTTGCCTGTCGCTGCTCGGACCACGAGCAACTGAGAATATACTGATTATCCTGATACCTAACCAGACGTTACCAAGACGAAAGCTGACATGAATTTTTCTCAGACGGTATCCAGAAGTTCTGTCCAGATAAAGTGCCACGGGTTTGCGCCTTGCTGCCCATGGAGTATCAGACGTTTTTGCGTTCTTTGTTGTAAATGTACTACCCCACGCGATTTGGATGTGATGCTGACGCTAATGGTCCGCCTATATTTTGTTTCCTCATGACTGGGCAAGACCCTGCCACTAGATTCATTTATTGTGTGGCCGATCGAGGTCGTACAGTAATTCTTCTCCAGTAAGGAAAGAAACCATTTCCCTCAGCAACGGTCCTCGCTCGATCGTCTCCACCCCCGAGGGTTCGGGCCTAGGGGCTTGAGCACTCACAGACGAGAACCATGATGTGATACATGAAGTTCTATCCAGTAAAACTCCACAGGCCGACTTGAAATGTAGGAGGTCGTTGGCGGGGGGCAGGGGGGAGAACCCCGCCGACACCTGAGTGGGTTGGGACGAAGGCTACCGACACACGACCGTACTGACTCCGCCCGGCTCCTCCCGAGGCCCCTGACCTGCACTACCACATCGTTCACTACTGTATGTCAAGTGGACATATAGCATCCATCAAAGCTGTCAGTGATATCTTGTGAATTCGGGCCATGATGAAACCATCTGCAGCAACACGTGCATATGTTGCGTACGAGACTGGGGCCAGCAATAGTGCACCAAATGGCTGCAGAAGACGAGCTACGAGTCGCAGTGTAGGCATGGTATCATCTGCATGCCACCAGCGCTGTGCAGAATCTGTGTGGAAGAGGGAACTGATCCAAGGATGGATCAGGACAAGGCCGTCTATCTCCTGGAGGTTGTATGTAGTCTCGATCTTGACTTCCCCAAGCGCTTCAGTTTTTGCATAATAAGTATGGACAGATGTTTGAAAGCTAGGGGTCATTCCATACCACTGGCGGGAGTCCATAGTTCTAGTGCCAAAGTAAGATGCTGATGTATTGCCAAGAATGATTTGAGTGACAGGAAAAACAATGCAATGAAGTCGCAGTCGCTTGGAGACAAACGATGGTGAATGAAGTCCACTTAGGAACTGTTGCAATTTCATGACTAGAGCGATGTCCGGCAATGATCGTACCGCCATGATCAGGCGGTCCATCTCGTCAATCCCTACAGGCTGAGGAATGTGTGGCAGGACGAGGCCTTTGTAAACCTCGAGGTTGATGGGAAGGCAGCTATGGTAGCCACCACGGCGACCAGTCCAAGCAAGAATAGTGATGTCCCCTGAACTGGTCAAAACATGCTCCAACAGTCGACCAATCGCTCGATCTCCCTCCCCATACATCACTGGAATTGCAGCATCGAAAATGCCAAGCAGTGAGTATGCCATATCTTCCTCACGAGTGGCACGACGCATGGAAGCCACATAAAGCTTTTCCCGTACTCTTCCTGAGCCTGGCTTAAAGGTTGTCAAATCCTGCGTGGGATGACCTGCAGCAGGCTGTTGCATCTCAGAAATGATTGCTTGTGAGTTCTTGTGATTAGACATGTTCAGGCCTAGATAAGGCTCCCAGTCCTCGGTGTAGAACTGAACAATATTGGCAGCAACGTATTCTTGGTATGTCCATGCCCGAGTGTTCCAGTCACTGTCCCGGAGGTCACCAGGTTTCTGGTGCCGCGATGAAACACCACGCAAATACACGATCGTGAGGGATGAACCACGATACCATCTGAACATGGCAACCAATGACTCTTGTAATATAGCATTGTCCATTTTATCAATACAGCAGGTGTCCGACCACACCCACTGGAATCCAAGAAAACGGGCAAGCTCGCAGAATTTCTGGAGCTTGATGTTCGCAGAAGATCGTCGCAGGTTGTAAATTGAGATGTGCTGAACCTTCTGAAAAAGAGGCTCTCCATTCTCCCACCGGTGGGAGAGCATTACGTATCGATAGTATTTTTTCACCTCTCCCAAAACACGTCGTTCGCCTTTTTTTGAGCCCGACGAGAAATTTGAACGTAGCTCGTTGAAAACCGGGAGTTTCTCAAATAACGCTTCTAGCGTTGTCGTGTCGTACAGACGGCCGTTCATAGTATTGATGAGAACACGTGGCATATGACGAAGTACACGCCAGACAATGGTTCTAATTGTGAACGTGGCAATATCATGTTGATGAGGAATGACTACGAATACGATGAATTGGCGAGTTGTCTATGTAATGTCAACAAAGCGACGCACTGCGAATAGGTGGATCAAACAACTGTCTGGGCTTTGGTAGAATTGTCTCAAATGTCCGAAGGGCTCGCCTCCCGCGTTGTCCCATGCAGTGTAGGATACTATGTCTCTGGTTCTTCACATGGAAGATTGGAGGGAGAATATCGGCCTTCTGGCTAGTCCGGCGTTGAACAACAGCGAGTTGACTGCGAAGCTCCTGTATAGCTATGTCGAGGTGCGCGATTTTGGCAGTAAGAGACCCAATAACTTCATCGTGGGCAGGAAGATCTGCGCGATGCGGATGTATAGATGCCTCACCGCGTCCATCGGTACCAAGAAACTTGGTTTTCTTGTGTACACGAGGGTCAGCATTAACAGACTCTGTGATCTTGTTCAAGCTATCCCCCTGTCTGACTGCGCGCTGAGCGATAGCAAGTGAATTACGGAGGCCTTGGACTGTCTTCTTCAGATTGATTAGTTCTGCATTTGATCGATCTGGTCGACATTGATATCAGTAAGTAGCGACATTAGGAAATCAATACGCGTATCAGAACTCTGGTACAGCGCATGAATGGACTGGACAGTACCTCCAGGACCGACTTTATCAGGATCCTGTTTCCTCTCAGAGCGCAACTAATATAATTGGCACCGTCAGAGAACATTCTCGCATGACATTTGAAGCACAGGCATACTCACACCATTACAATAGGACGAGGGAATGATGTCAAAGACCTTACGGAGGATGATCTTATTATGACCACCCATCGCAATGTCATAGTTTTTTGATAAAGTCATGGATACGATGACATGACCGTCGTTGACGATGGGCCCAATTTGTTGATGTGTAGAAGTGTCCCAAAATGAAACAGACGAATTCGCGGTGACCGCGATGAAGGTACCGTTGCTCGCCATGGCGATGCAACTGGGCTTGTCGATGCTCTGGATGGGCCATTTCGAGAGCGTCGATCCGGTATGTATCTCGAGACAGTGGATCTCTGCCTCTCTGGATAAGACGAACAGCTGCTTGCTATTAATTGTCCACGCGAGGGATTGGTTTAGAGTTGAGTTGACTTGGATTCGGATGTCGGCGAGGGGGCGACCGTCCCGAGTGCTCCGGACGGAGACGTGTTCCCATGTGGCGGTGGCGATGAGATGGCCGTCGGGTGAGAATTTGACAGCAACGAGCAAGCTGTCGTGATGCCATGCGAGCAGTCGCTTGCCAGCAGGGGACCACACGCAGGCAGTCCCGCCATCCGACCCGGTCGCGATTTGTGTCCTGTCCGAAGAAATGTCCACCGCATGCACCGCGTGCCTGTGCCCCCGAAACTCGACCACCTTCTCGTAGTTCTCTGTACTCCACACCGTCACTTGACCGCCCACCGTCCCGCTAACGACCCACTTTCCATCTGGTGACGTTGCGATACTGCCGATAATGTCCCCCGCATCCATTGGCGTTTCGATTTCCTTGCAATCTTCGATCTGCCAACATCGGATCTTTGCTTCACAACCAGCACTCAAGACGTGCTTCCTATCAGCGGGGAATGCAACTAGTCGTATGCCCATCAGCATGGAAATTCCTACGATGCCGTCCTTATACCTTTGATTGCAGCTCGTTGCTCCCAGCGCTGGTTGATGAAGGAAAATGGGACTTCCATTCGCTCGATCCCTTTGGTTTCCATGAGTATTGTCGTTCGGAGCGACCCACCTGCGTACTCACTATTTTTTGATTTTGATCCAGTCTTCAGCTCTGGAGTCTGAGTACGTGCTGTGGTCATATGAATGCTTTGGAAAGAAGGTCGCCTGAGCATCCACGTCTCAGCGTGCCTCCGGTGACCTTCCTGAGTCTCACAGCCTCACACGGAATAACCTCAGCCCGAGGCGCTTGCTCCCACCGACATACGCATACACTCAATAACCACACCTATCATTGGCATTGCGGTGGTGATCCGTGAGTTACCAGGGAGGGAATCGCCATCGTTGCTAACGTGAACGGCCAGCAACCAGGAGACTATGCACCACAACAACGGAATGTGACCATGTTTGTGCGATCCTGTCACGATGTGGGCGTCTTTCCGTATTATAATAGATGACAGATACATATCGATCGTTCCTGTGAGCTGATCTTCTGCCCCGTGCGCCGGGTGCTACTACTTTTGCATAGATATACTTCCCCCCCCACCTCTACGTTGCGTATCTGGTAGTGACTGGTGGTTTTTATGACAATAACAAGTCATAGATTCATCCGCCAATTCACGATCAGCGTCATTTCTATCACAGACCTCTAATTGGAGAAGTGAGTGGTGGCGTAGAAATTGTGGCTAAGATCATCATCGGGATATCATCTCGGCAGCTAGTTTCTTGGCCCAAAGAAACCAAATGAGGATATATTCAAGCGTTCAGCCCGTTAGCGAGCTGAGCAAAGCCAACAGCTGGAGGGTCTGCCCGAAAAACAGAATACACGTTCTTGAGAAAAGCGCTCCCAATGATCCAGGATGGTCCAAATCCAGCTCCATCGAACGGAAACATGCCACTCAGACACTGGTCAGATCCGTCCTCCTTAGGGAGGCTCACATCGGCAGAATTGATAGGCCAATCTCTGCCGCCGAAAGAGAGAGAGATGGAAACGTTGGTGCTGCATGCTTGACAGAAACGACAATCTGTAAGTGATACGGCACGCAGGAAAAAGACTACGAAAACTTACGGAGTGTGTACAGGCCCGCATAATCACCATTCGACGGAATGGCTCCAGGTACATTGTCCCAAATTTGACGCATAAAATTGTCTGGTACGCCAATGAGGTCACTCCCGGTGTCAATGACAGCGAGGCCTTGGTCCCTCGGAATTGGAATCGATTTCCCCTGAACTGTCACGGCTAAAGGACTGTAAGGCAACGAAAGATATAATAAGCTTGCAAAGGCGTACTTGTAAGCTGTTGGAACCAATATCCAGGTGTAGTACCACTGGGAAAGTCGATGAACTCAATATTCCCTGTATATAGATCGGTGTTCGTGCCTCCTAACGTGAATGTTCCGCCCGGAGCAGTTTGCTGGCCTTGGTCAACGTGGCGTTCGAGGTAAAAGGCAAAGACAGACGAAGCCAACTGGTTCCGGAAACCCAGGGACTGCCAAAAAGGCGCGGTATGTAGGCTACTTAATGACTCAAACCCGAGGCCCATGACGCCCGACACGCCATCACTTGGAAAGTCATTAGGCGTGGTTGTGACGCTAACTGAGGATAACAGTGAATAACGGTGGCCAGGATGAACGGGAAACCACGGACGAAACTGCTGTATCATGGTAAATCCTGCAAAGGTGACCTTGTCTTGAGAAATATAGCCGCCAAGCGTACCCGATCCAAGTTGAATCGCGAGAGCAGAGCCATTCTTGTAGGTGGAAGACTGCATAGTGTTAAAGAGAGGGACATCAGCCGAACATGTGGTACACTGATCAGTAGTAACCCATAGATCGGATGAGCCTGAATTTAAATGAGAGCTAATCGAGGGAAGAGCAAAACAAAATATTTGCCAGTATCGAGAAGCAAGTTAAACTGCTGAGCACTGTAAAAAGAGGTTAACAAAGAAGAGTATGAGACAGAAGTCACGCACGGTGTGCCAATGCCGACGACAGCGGAATAGCCAAAATCATTTAACTGCAATGTATTAAGTAAAGGGTTGAGGGAACAATCTTCCGAAGAGACGCACCTCATCTGTAAGTGGTATGGAATTATAGGATCTTTCTTCGCCGATGGACTCAAAACTGTACTTGCTTCTGATTGCATCCATGATCCGCGGCAAACGAGCTACAGCATTCTGCGTCGTGCCAAGACTGGCAGCCAGGGGAATATGAATTGGAGTAGAAACCGCAGCGAACGGAGTTGCCAAAGCATGGGGAAGAAACAGAAGTAAAGAGAGGGCTGTGAAATGCATGATTGAGAGAGAAACCAGTCAAAAGGGATAACCTTACTGTCGGATTGCACGTCCCATGACATTTATGTGCGAGCTCATGGACATATGTCATCATTTTGACACTGCATATTCGGTTCATGGTCGTGAACAAATTCAACGCTTCAGAATTATGTACGCACCGTAACGCAGGTTACTCGATGGAGCCTAAACTCATCCATTTGTCCGAATTGACATACAGAATGCCAGCCACCTGCCACCGGGCGCATCCGAGGTAGTCTCATCGCATGCACTAAGATACCGTACGGTCTTATTGAGAATTTTCACACTTCGCCTCAGGCAGTCACAGGTTCAACACAGAGTTCATCCACGACTTTCTTGGGGCTGACCAATTCTATGACCTATGGATACCATGACCGATGTTAATTTGGAATCAGGCAGTAAGTAGACACACCTAAACGTGAATCCTGCGCGTAAGGGGAGTGGAAAGTGCCTTGTGGGTCCACTATTTCTACTTTCGCTCCTTACCTATAGGACACTGTTTGTTAGACAATGCTGTCAGGTTACCACCCCAAACAAAATTTATGATACAGACGCTTACCCCGTCACTGTGGGGTAAAGGAAGGATGTCACGAGCCGTGTGTAGGACAGTTTCCCGGTAATTACAAGAGAGTATCATTGTGCGCCAGTGCGATGCACTTGCATCATTCAAACCGTGAATGGGGCATTTGGACTTGAGAATCTTGCCACCAAGAGTGGATACCTGAGGATTGTAAATGTAACATTGCAAGATAATACGAAGAGTTCCTTGTTAAAATTCTGTCCAAGCTTCGTTGGCCCGGGACTCGAACTAGTCCCACGATCCAATGTAGTCCGGACAAGGAAGAATATCACCAGTAGCCTAAGACTGTAGTAAGCCCGCTCCTCGCATTCCATTCCATCACATGGCCACCAGCGCCCACGATTCCGTTGGAGAGGAGCAGGGGGAAACCCCCGCCGACACCTGGAGAGAACCACAGTGGAGTGGGTTGGGACGAACTTGAAGGCTTCCGACACACGAACAGGGACTATGTACTGTACCTGACTCCGCCCGGCTTCTCCCGAGGCCCCTGACCTGCACTGCCACACCGCTCACGACCCACTTGCCGTCTTACGACAGTGCAATAGTATGGTCGCCAATAATGTTCCTATTGACGTCTCAACTTCCTTGCAATCTTTGACCCGCCAAGATTGGAACCGAGTCTTCGCCTTCCACACAGCTAACAAGACGCGCTTCCCATCACCCAGGAGTGTAGTCAGGCTTGCCCTCGGCGCTTACGGATAGAAGGGGGTGGATCCCTCCACCATCCAATCTATCAATAGTTCTTCTATTCTTGTGAGTGTCGACTTTCCTGTTTCTCTTCCACGTACTCAGCTGTCTTTGACTGTACAAAGCTCATTCGGAGAGGCATTTTACAAGCTGGGAATGGGAGTGTTGAAAAGAAGGGTCACAGGCGGTCTAAATCACTCCAAGGTGCACCATCTTCTCCCGGTCTTTCTGTGTCTCCTTATCAAAGCAAGTCTTTCGTGCAGGATCTGGGTACTTGCTTTCACTCCAATACCCTTACTACCTACTAGCTATCTGGACAGGAATCGCCGTCGCAGTCGATGTGAAGGGTCAGGACAATAAGACGATCTACCTAGTAGTCAAACATCGTGATATCGTTGCATTGCAGCAATCTCTCCCCTTGTCACTGACGCCCTTCTGCTTCTCTTCCTATTGTCTCACAAGACGTAAGCCTGTACGAATGGCAGTGCTTCTATTCGGTATATTTTTGGAGCCAACTGGTCAATATCATTCAGATTCGGTCGAAACACACGATTTGCCTCCGAAATGTCTACCATCCCTGTGTCATATCCGCATCGTTATTGACATGTTGATTCTATGACTGCGATCGGGCAGTCCCTGATGATGCATTCCCTGGATAACGCATCAGTAACTAGCCTCTTAGCCGAATAAGTCTCCTAGTCCTAATCGTAAGCGCCCCTTTTGCGCATTTTCTTAACTCTATTCTCCAAGAACAACTTCTCTTCTGTCGTGTTTGTTACTGATACTAGCTTGAGTTTGTAAGGTCCGCGGCTGCGTTATCATTGCACCCTCTTTGTTTCTGCATTCTGCATCCTATTGGTTTAGGGAAGTACGTGGCTGCTGTGGCGAGCTCTCCAGCGCAACGCATCTACTGTAGAGCAATATCATAAATAAGCGACTCGAGGTATGTATCACTATGCCATCTTGGTACTCATCCTAAATTCTCGCTGTCGACCTCAGTGCTTGTATATAATATGCGTCGTTTATGTTTTACAGGTTGTCGACACTACTGCTATACAGACGCCGGCTCGTCAGAACAAGGTCCTTCATGGTACATTGCACGGTTACCGGACCGTTGCCATGTTCATCCTTCCACGGGGGATCCCTTCAGATGCGCTTCCAACCAGCTCTACCAGCTCTTAAATCATCCAACCTGTCGCGCTCCACGTGTCCATCCCGAATGGGTTCGTTTCAACGCCACTCGACAGGACTCGGACATGGGAGTTCTTGCAACACGATAGGTACGTCCATATGCCTCGTCACGGACGTCTATCTTTGCGAATGGTGCACCAGCTTCGTCTAGCTTCAATACACATGCTTGTTTATTAAATCAAATTGCTTTCTTGTACGAGTCGCCCTTTTTTGTATCGTCCATTCATGTAATGGTGACTAGCCAGTTTCGAGACGATTCAGCAAACGAGCTTGATACGTCTATAGATTGAATTGCCAGGGTTTAATCACGTCACAGACGTCTATGAAAGGATGGTGGTACCATAAAAATCGTTTCCAAGATGTATCGCCTGGATGTCATGTCTGCCAGCGGATCCTCAGCCAAATGAGGACCCGCTCAATCGCTCAGCCCGCTGGCGAGTTGGGCAAACCCAACAGCCGGAGGGTTCGCTCGGAAAACTGAATACACATTCCTGAGAAAGGTGTCCCCGATGATCCACGACGGTCCACGTCCAGTTCCATTGACTGGAAACATGGCGCCAAGACACATGTCAGATCCGTCTTCCAAGGGAAGACTCATGTCAGCACCACTAATGGGCCAGTCTGTACCGCCAAAAGAGAGAGATACCGAAAGGTTGGTGCTGCATGCTAGGAACGAATGGAACTCGGTGAGTGGCACGGTGCACCGGAAAGAACGTGTGGACCTACGAAACTCGTACAAGCCCCCATAATCGCCAGTAGACTCGATGGCACCCGGCACGTTCGCCCATATTTGACGCATGAGACCGAGCGGTGCACCGATAAGGGTACTGCCGGTATCGATGGCAGCAAGGCCCTGGTCGCTCGGGATCGGAACAGACTTTCCCTGGATCGTAATGGCTGAGCACCAGCAAGGTGATTAGAGATAACAGATAGAAGATGGGGGAACTTGCTTGTCAGCTGTTGAAGCCAATAGCCAGGCGTGGCACCACTGGGGATGTCGATGAACTCAATATCGCCTGTATACAGACTGGTATCCGTGCCTCCTAGTGTAAACGTTCCAC
This sequence comes from Tylopilus vinaceipallidus, assembly GCA_038089215.1. Lineage (NCBI taxonomy): Eukaryota > Fungi > Basidiomycota > Agaricomycetes > Boletales > Boletaceae > Tylopilus > Tylopilus vinaceipallidus. The sequence goes on from JBBPKK010000188.1 coordinate 32,130, forward strand.
CAGGAGCAGTGCCGTCTTGCTGACCCTGTTCAACGCGGCGCTCAAGGTAAAAAGCAAAAACGGGTGAAACCAATTGGTTCAGGCTATCCAAGGTCTGCCAAAATGGCATCGTGCGAAGACTGCTCAACGTCTCGAACCCGAGACCCATAACGCCCGACAAGCCATCACCGGGAAAGCCATCGGGTGTGCTCGTGACGCCGACTGCGATGGTGGTGAATACCGATTTCCAGGATGAACAGAAAGCACGGACGAAACTGCTGCATTACGGTAAAGCCCGAGAAGGTGACATTGTCCTGTGAAACATAGCCGCCAAGCTCGTCCGACCCATAGCTAATTTCGAAAGCGGAGCCGTTCTTGTAGGTAGAAGACTGCGTTGTGTTAAAGACAGGGATCTGGGCCGAACATGTGGTACATTGATCAATAGTAACCCACAGGTCAGATGAACCTGCTTATGAATAAGAGGGAATTTAGGGCAAAGTCGCGCAAAAGACCTGCCCGTATCGAGGATCAAGCTGAGCTGCTGCACACTATTTACAACAAGATTAATAACGAACCGCCCGAGTGAAGAAGAATGCTACACACGGTGTTCCGATACTAACGACGGTTGAATAGCCAAAGTTGTTTAACTATAAGATTAAATAAGTAAATGTTTGTGGGTGCAGGATTCGGAGAGACGGGCCCCCTCGATAATGGGTACGGAATCACAGTATCTGCTTGCACTGGTAGGGTTGAAGCCATACTTGGCCCTGATGAAATCTATGATCCATGGCAAATCTGTAACAAGGTCGCGGGCAGTGGCAGGGCTGCCGGCCAGGGGAATATGAAGTGGATTGGAAACCACAGTGGCCAGAGGTACTGCCAGGGCGCAAGGAAGCAAGGCAAGGAACAAAAGGATTGTGTAATGCATGATGAGTGGGAGAGACGACGCGAGCAAGGAGAACCTTACTATTGACATGCACGTCCAAAGAGATTATATATGAGCTCATGGAGGCCTATTATCGTTCCGACACTGTTCGGATCACAGGGATGAGCAAACACGGGTCAACCCAAGTCTGAGCGTTATGTACGCACTTTGCCTGATGGAGACTATGTCGACCTATGGGTCCGACCAGTTCGGAACTGAGATACGAAATGTATTCTTGAGGGGCGTATCAAACGGGTTGATTCGGGAATTTTGGGTGAAAAGTTGTTGTGATATCCGACACAAGGAAGTCAGTGTGATCCATGAAAGAAGGGGGGTTGTATCCGAAACCTCTTTGCACAGCTGTTTACTTCCCACTCATCCGGCATGCGGTGACTTGCAAATTGGAGGTCCTTCCCTACCACATCCGTTTTCAACGTATCAAGAAACAAAAAACCAGTGGCGTGATGCTCAGTCGTTCTGCGTGGAAATTAGTAAACAACGATTGTGGCTTTGACGGATCCTGATCAATTACTCACTTAGATAGTCAGTCAGAACGGGACACATGGACATTCCGCGCAACCAACAGACGAGGTTCGCAGTAATAGTGAGACTATCTGGCCGACTTGAATACCTGCCACGTGTTCCGAGCTCAGGCTTCGTCATGCATCTAGCAGCCATCGGGTACGTTACTATGCAAAAATTGAAGCAAAAGATGCTGAAGTTGAGAATCCGGGATCTAGTCAAAGAAGGCTAGAACAAGTTATGTCCAACGGAAATGCTCGAAGGACCATGCACGGAGGTTTCAGACTTGCCATCGCCGTGAGGCGCGTACGTAATGGACATCAATCATCTCCGTCGTTGGAAGCATGCAAGTAACGGGGACAAAGAGCTTGCAAAGGCCGGAATTCGCCGTCGAATAGGGACAAATTAAAGAGACGAATAGCAACGGCCCCTTCGAGCCGGTCGCGGTAACCACAGAGACAGCAAGGCTAGTTGGAATGACTACCACCATTTATTTGGAGGTACTGCTGCTTAGTAGATAACTTTCATAAGCTATATCTTCCCCGCATCGGCGAATTCGGGATCGTCGCTGACAGTAAGTATGCAAAGTGAGACCGTGTACTCACTATTCCATGGCTGCACAGTCAATCCAGAAGACATACAACGCCACTCCGAATTTTGCCTGGAGTCATTGTTATGTATTCCATCATACCTAAGCCAGTGATTCAGGACAGGTTAGCTCGATAACCTCCAGAAAGTTATAAATTGACGTGCATACTTACGGTTGCAAATTGTCACTACGAACAAAGCATCCAAGAGCATGCATCACGTGATTCGCTCACTGGCCCGGCTGGCGTCCGGCTGAGTCAACAAATCCAGCTCCGACGGGCCCGACGAACTTGCCTACCGTCGAAATGGTGCGCGCGCGTCCTGTACCAAAAACGACTCGTATGCAGAACTATTTAGTACCAAAATCGGCTCCTGCTGACTTGGACATTCCTGAAAAGCTGCCAGTCAGACGGCGACCATGATCGACGAGAGACCACGGTACGGGGTCCCCGCCGACTGATGGCAGCACCCCAGATTTGCCCTGACCAACGACCTTCCACTCCAATGCACGGCGTTTTCTGGCGTCCGTCCGTCCCGCCTCGTTATTTCGGCGTCGATGTCACGAGCCCATGAGTCTGTCCCTTTCCCTTCTGTCGAAACAAACGTATTGCCACCTCCAGCTACCTCGTACACCTCCGAGTCAACCATCCAACATACATCGACACTGTCACCATCGTCGTATGTCTGTAGTGTTCCAAACCAATACCTTTACAATGCTAGTGGTATGATCACAAAATCCCTTGGCATCCAACCCGTTTCCATCTCGTCTTCAGTGTCGTCTGTCTAAAGCCCTTCAATAGCTGCCCAAACGTAGCCCTTGATTTTGGCAGAACACCATTGGGAAGACTTTGTAAGTGAACTCCTTCCTGCGCATCAGCGACCTTTTTGACACGTCCCGCTCTCTGCAGCTCCAAGCAGACTCGTCAACGCAAAGATTGGCACCAGAGACACCACTGTCAGCACTCGTCGAAGTACGACCACCAACACATACAAACAGCTCTTTGAACGTGCCCAAGCCACAGAACCCACACCTATTGTATGTCGATCGGATGCACGCTCTCCATCAATACCCCCAACCCTGTCCCCGCCTGGATCTCCCCCTCGATCCACGCATCCGCTGCCACGCGTCGATGCAGCCCCCTCGATACTGGTGCCAACATGAGCGCCCCAAAGCGCTGTTTCAATCGCGCTACCAGCCGCAGCGCACCCGTCGTCAGGTCCATCCTAGCGGCAGCCCACGGTGAAACGTGATGGTCCAGCAGCAGGCTGATCCACGGGTGAATCAGGATCAAGCCATCCATCCCCGTGATGTCTTCCCGTGTTGTGATCTCGATGTCCCCAAGCAGAGCTGTTGTGGCACGGTACACATGGACGAGCTCGCTGCCCGTCCCTGATGTCATGGGATGCGACAAAGATCGGTTCGTCTCCGGGACAATCGACGTCGACGTGTGTACCAGCTCAGTGACGGGAAATACGATGCTGTGGAGACGCAGCCGACCAGCAGCAAAGAAGGGTGAGGGAAGGTCGTTCAACTGTCGATGGAACGCCACAGCAAGATAGAGATCTGGCAAGGACGAACGCAGTTCGGCGATCGTGCGGTCCATCTCAGCCGCTTCAATCTGCTGTGGGATGTGTCGTGGAACGAGTTCGTCGTAAACTGTGAGGTCGAGGGGCAAGCAACTGTTGTAGCTCCCCGCGTGTCCAGTCCATGCGAGAATCGTAATATCGCCCGAACCCGTCAGGATATGCTCCAGCAGCCGACTGACCGCTCGATTTCCCTCTCCGTATATGATAGGAATCGCAGCATTGAAAATACCAAAGAGTGAGTATGCCATATCCTCCACGTAGGTCGTTTGGCGCGTAGACGCCACGTAAAGCTTCGCGCGTATCCTTTCCAGTCCCGGGCGAAGAACTACCGATTCCGGTGACTGAATGCCAGCAGCTTGCTGCATCTCAGAAATGATGTCTGGGGAGTCCTTGTGGTTGAACATAGTCAACCCGAAGTAGGCCTTCCAGTCCTCGGTATAAAACTGGACTGTATCGGCGGCGACATATTCTTGGTAGGTCCACCCCCGAGTGTTCCAGGTACTTCTTCGCAGGTCACCAGGCTTCTGGAACTGCGACCAGACACCACGGAGGTAGATGATTGTGAGGGCCGAGCCACGGTACCACCTGAACATGGCGACCAGTGACTCGTGTAGCACGACAATATCTCTTCTATCGATGCAACATGTGTCTGACCATACCCACTTGAACCCGAGGGAACGCGCAATCGAACAAAATGTCTGAACCTTGATGTTCGGAGCGGAGAGGTCTAGGTCGTATATTGAGATGCGCTCGACTGTTTGAAAGAGCGGTTCGCCGTCCTCCCACTTATGGGAGAACATTACGTAGCGGTAAAATTCGTTCACCTCATTTCGGATACGTTCATAGTCGACTTGAGTGGTCATCGAAGACCGCAACTGATGGAAAATCGGAAGTTGCTCGAAAGCTGCTGCCTGCTCGGCTTTATTCAAGAGGCGCCCAGTCGCGGTATTAATGAGCACACGTGGCATGTTACAGATAGTGTGCTGAACGACGCATCGAATCGCGGGTGTGACGTCGCTGTAACGAAGACGAAGCTCTTCGAGACGACATTAAGATGCGGCTTCAGTTCGAACAGGATAAAAATGCTCACTACGTATATGTAGATCAGGTGATTGGTCAAGCTTCGAGAGCATTATCTCGAATGCACTAACCGCTTCCCTATGGCGCCGCATGGCGTGCAGCGCAGCATGCTTTTTGTAGTATCCCGTGTAGGATGATGGGTCAAGTTCGATGTCCTGAACAGAATCGATGACCTAGTTCTAGACGCTAGTAAAAATACTCCATACCTTACGAGCATCGGCGAGCGCTTCAACCAACAAGCCCGCTCGCACTTTGCAACACTTTACAAGAATTCGGTCCATATCCGCCGGGCTGAATGAGAGCGCGTTTGAGTAGTACATGATAGCCGCATCGAGGTTTTGAGACCCCATCGCACTGTCCCCGAGTTTCTCGAGTTTCTCAACGCACTGGCGCTCGAACTCTGTGCGATGTGCTTGGTTAGCTGTGGAAATGTCACTATCGCAACAACTCGCCGAGTACCCATTGCACTTTCTCGTCCTCGCCTGGTGTGGTTGCGTCCGCTCGTCGCATCTGGTGGAAACACTCCACTGATTCTATGGTGCGACCGTCTGCATCAAGAACATTGCAGACCGCCTGATAAATGTCAAACGTTGGAAGCCTTAACTAAGGCAAAGTGAGTCGTGTCGATATTTTACATGCAGAACGAAGAATACCTTCACAGCGATACTCAATGTTTCGTACATAGAGCCTCGAGTCAGCGTCGTCTTCACCCACTTGGTGAACACAGGGCTTGTTGTCGATGGGACGAGCGATAATATTGTATAGTAAGCTTCCGCAGCTTCACCCTGCTTCCCAGTGCTCAACGCATTGTCTCCAGCACCTTCAAGTGTGGTACTACATCGGCGGGAGAACTCTGATAACGTGAATATGCCACTGAGCTATATTCTCACTGCAATGAGAAAACTCACCAGCAAGCCAGTTGGCAATTAATCCATCATCTCGCAGATTCTCTTGCGTCATATTGATGATCTCAAGCAATGACCGCGAGGCGTCGTGTATGCGACCATCGGCATACAGTGCTTCGCACTGATGCCTCTTCTCATGCACACGGATAATCTGGATGAGACTATCTTCCCTTTGGCTGGCCGTATGCTGGGATGCAGCAAGCTTGTCGTGGAGTTCTTGGACCCGTTTTTCTATTTGGTCGGCAAGGTGTGGTATTACGGAATGGGTCGGAACATATCAGAAAGTGAGACAATGAACTCACCTGATTGTGCTTCCTGCTCTTGAAGTTCTGCACGTAGCAACTTGATGGTCTCGTTCAGGCTGTCCTTTTCCTCATTGGCTGCGCGCTGAGAAACGTTCAGCTGGTTACTGAGTTCTTGCACGGATTGTTCAAGGTGTGCAATCTTGACACCTAATGAGCAAGCCTGTCAAGGAAACGTAAGTCAGGTTTCCAAAGAACATACTCGGGGATTCGTCTTGTGCATGAAGACCGGGAAGCTGGGATAACGAAAGGTGGTCTCGGTGTCCTTGCCCCTGCATGGTTCCATCGGAATGTACGCCTCGGCCATCTAGTGTTTGTATGTCAATGTCACTGGAATGTAAAATACGAATCAGTATAATGACACCCACTCAAGCTTTCTTTTTCTACCCGAATACTTGCTCGCAAAGACTCGATAACTCTGTTAAGGCTGGCCTCCCTCCGCCTAGCGAAGGAAAGTTGGCTGCGAAGGTCCCACGCAGTCTCGTTGAGATCGGCCAATGTATTATCTAACAGGTATAGGCATCAACCCAGTTAGAAGGCTTCTCAATGCAGCAAGAACACACTTGGGCTTCCATCCCGCGTACGAAGACTAGCACGCAACGATCTTATAGCTTCATTGAGACTTGCCTCCTTCTGCTGAGCTGCTTCACGAGATTTAGTGAGCTTGCTACGGAGTTCCTGCACGGTTTTTGTGAGACTTGCTAATATACGTGGTTGTTAATGTAACGTGTATAGATGAAGTAGAAACACACTTGAGCTCTCATCCCGTGCACGAAGATCTGCGCGGAGGGTGTCTATTACTTTGCGCAGCCCGTCTTGCTCCTCCTTTGCGGAGAGCCGATCTGCAATAAGGCTGTCCCGCAATACTACCACGACCCCCTCGAGAATGGCAACCCTCTCATCTGATGCATGTAAATGTTAGATACCTGACCTGAGTAGGGCAGCTCATGAACATACTTTTGCGCGCATCCTGCACACGCAGACGAGCGGTGCCTTCCGAAAATGCATTTTTGATCCCGATCGACCATTTTTCCCGCTCACGCCGTACCTGCAGATATCAAAAAAAAGTCAGACATCAACCTCATACGAACATTCATGGGAAAAAACTTACACTGCTACAGTATGGTGACGGCAGGATATCACAAAGATTGCGGAGAATGATTGTCTCGCCTCCAGCAGTTACGATGTCATGTTTGGCTGAAATGGCCATGGAGGTGATGAAGTAGGGGTAGTCGATAAGGGGCCCAATTTGCTGATGCGACTTTGTGTCCCAGAACGAGACCGTCGAATTGGCAGTAGTTGCGATGAAAGCGCCGTCACCTGCCAAGGCAACACATCGGGGTTTGTCGGTGCTGTGAATGGCCCATTTAGCGACAGTCGTCCCTGTGTGCGTGTCGATGTGATGTATGCTGCCTTCGCGAGACAAGGCGTATAAGTGCTTGTTATCAGGGGTCCAGGCGAGAGATTGGTTAAACAACGAGCCGACTTGGATTGGGAAGTCAAAGAGGAGCTGTCCGTTCTGGGCCCGGGTGTCGTAGACGCGAACCGAGTCACGATCCCACGTAGCTGTGGCAAGAAAGCGGCCGTTGGGCGAGAACCTGACCGCAGCAACGTAGTGGTCGTGCTGGAGCGGACCGACGAGTCGCACGCCGGACGAGAACGACCACACGCACACAGTCTTGTCATGGGATCCTGTCGCGATTCTCGTCAAGCCAGGTGAGACGTCCACCGCAGCCACCAGCCCGTCATGGTATCTCTGGAACAGGGACTTCTCGCGGTTCGCTGCATTCCACATTCGGATGTGTCCGCTCTTCGTCCCACTCACGACCAACTTGCCGTCTTTGGACGTTGCAATGTTGCAAATGTTCCTCCCCACATTCATCGAAGGCTCGACCTCTTCGCCGTCTTCCACTCGCCAACGTCGAATCCACCCTTCGTCACCCCCGCTCACGACATACTTCCCTTGAAGGAGGAATCCGACCGACCATATCCTCCCTCTACCATTAATTTCGATCGGGTTTGCGTTTCCTTGGCCGGGTATTGTGGAGGTGGGGCTTTCTTCGCTCGAATCTTAGGTCCCTGTCAGTATCGCAGTTTCACCCTGTCTTGGTCGTATTACCTGTGATTGATATTTTGGGGCTGTCGACGGGGAAAGGTCTTGTTTCCCTTCTGCTCGTTCCTCACTTTATCGTGAGTATTTTTTCCTCCGACTATTTCGCTGACGGACTCACTGTTGTCTGGCATTAGGCTGGGTCGGGGGGGTGTCATTGGGAACACATCGAAGTGAGGGGAAGAAAGGTGCTATTTATTCACCTCTTGTAGCCTCATATGTTGTTATCTCCCGGCATTTACGTGTCCCGGGTTCTGCAATCCAGTGTCGCGCATACAAAATTTCCGAGCGCTTGCTCTCACCCGGCTACCCCCCCTATCATGACGTTAACAGGCGCCTTGTTGACAGGGGAATCGCCATCGGGAATGGCTACGACGAAACCGGGCACCCTCATCAGCTAAGCCACTAGTTCGAGACCGACGAATACGGGCTCTGTCATCACTCCAATTGGCTATGCCTTCTATATATACCGCTTCCTGGGTGCATATATGCTCATCGACCCTAAATCTCCACCTCATATGGTCATACGGACCCGGCACGTGCAACTGCCCTGACCTGCTCTGGATTGCATCATTGCGCAGCTACGTGGCTATTTGACCCCGTCGAACTTAAGCTGACACATTTTCTCTGCTCTTGCCTCTCACAGTGCTACCTGCAATTTGTCAACCTCTTCAAGGGATGTCACTCAGTGGCAGTGGACCTCGACCGGTAGAATACGTGATAGTTCTACATCCCGCTTCCTGTGTCTACAGCTACGTCCTGAGGAAGTTCGGTATATACGTGCCGCCGAGTAATGGCATGTGGCGTTTAGAAAATTCGCAGACGCTCTATGGAGGGTGGTGCGCGGCGGGCACAAACAATGTCTGACAGCCTATTCGGGGTTCAATTTGAAACTTGAGATTACCTAAACAGGTTCTCAGTGATGGTGACGCATGATTGACGCTCGAGCGCTCACCCCATGGGCGGTCTACGCCGACGCATCGTCAGGCAAAAGCGAATTGTCATTCAGTATGCACCAGAGCTATCAACTTCAAGACATCATCACCGCTGTATCTACAGAAGACTCATGCCCACCCCGGATAGCCACCTCAACCGTGATCAAACATTTACAGCTATCCTCCCCTCGTCTTTCCAGCTTCCCCAGCCCCACAACCTCCCTGGCACGTGGCGTCATTTGGCATTGATCCCCGCCTTTCACCGCTCGCGACAACGGACCTGACGCAACCCTGTGCGCGCTTGGGACACCGTTTGGTGCGGATCCGAGTTGGATCCGAATACCCGGTGATGGCCACTACGACATTGCTCTCCGGGAACCCCACTGGTATGTAGAGCATCCCGAGCTGTAGTTTTACAGCACCAAAAACTGCTGAGAATGCATCCAGCGGAGATGGGGACTTCCACGATTGCCGCATCTATAATCACACTGCTCCCAGCATCAATTCTAAGCCCCATAACGAATCCACGTCCGTGTTAGTAGGGTGGCAAACGGTGTACTGCCATCTAATCATAATCGCCTCGTATCTAGCCCTCTAGTATTTCTTGGTCACTTTTGCTGCTTCAGTGTCATGTGGATCACACAAGGATGACCAATATCTGCTCAAAAATGGAGGTTGACTTCTTCCTACTCACAAGAGTTCATCTGCATAAGTAGTGCTCCTCGGATATTCATCCATCATTGATCATGATCACCATGGTCCCCAAGTACCATATTTCAGTGT
>JBBPKK010000189.1:0-41800 GCA_038089215.1 Tylopilus vinaceipallidus
AAATGTAATATAAACCACAATAAAGTGTCTTCACCATCAGGAAGTGAGTGTACAGTGCTTTCTGGTAGTACCATAAAAGACAGGGGTGAAAACAAAAACCAATTCGCATTTTTGACATATATAATATATGGAAATTCTGAATATACACCCAGCTACCCTTCATACATATGTATAATATATCAGCAGCCCAGGAAGCCAGGATACAAGCTAGAGAAGGTATATCATGTTCACCTCCTGGGTGGTGTAATGCTTATAACACTTTTTGTACTAAATATGACGCTCCAGAAGTGTGGAAGACTCTTTATGTAGTCATTCCCTTGTAGTCTAGCTGGTTTTCCACTTCCTAAAACAGCTTAGAGCCTTTCCAGCATGCTTTTTTAATGTTTGTATCAATAGGGGTCTACAAAATGATACATTGGATATATTGTCAGGGCAGCTATCCAGACGTCTTGTATGCATAATAATCTATCCATGAATAGACTTTGGGCATACACTATTGAGAATTGCAGGCAGGAAGAGTGGTTCGATGTTTTTCAAACCGTGGGAACTTCATATAGGGGGTCCGGAGATAAGCTAGATCACAACATAAAGTCATCATTCTGGCTTCCACAACACATGGATAAGCCTATTAATGATAGAATATGGATTTACTACATTATATCTGGTGGACTGAAGTGTTTGATCTGTCTGATCTACTAGAAAACATTCAGAATTCAAAAAAGTGATAAATCTCCTATAATAGCATTGGCATTCCATAGTGCATGGTACATGCTACTTATATATGTACTTGCAAAATTTCGCATTTTTGACTTTTCAGATGGTAGATCAGATAGATCAGACACTTCAGTCCACCAGATATAATGTAGTAAATCCATATTCTATCATTAATAGGCTTATCCATGTGCTGTGGAAGCCAGAATGATGACTTTATGTTGTGATCTAGCTTATCTCCGGACCCCCTATATGAAGTTCCCACGGTTTGAAAAACATCGAACCACTCTTCCTGCCTGCAATTCTCAATAGTGTATGCCCAAAGTCTATTCATAGATATATTATTATGCATACAAAAGGTCTGAATAGCTGCCCTGACAATATATCCAATGTATCATTTTGTAGACCCCTATTGATCAAAACATTAAAAAAGCATGCTGGAAAGGCTCTAAGCTGTTTTAGGAAGTGGAAAACCAGCTAAGATACAAGGGAATGACTACATAAAGAGTCTTCCACACTTCTGGAGCATCATATTTAGTACAAAAAGTGTTATAAGCATTCCACCACCCAGGAGGTGAACATGATATACCTTCTCTAGCTTGTATCCTGGCTTCCTGGGCTGCTGATATATTATACATATGTATGAAGGGTAGCTGGGTGTATATTCAGAATTCCCACATATTATATATGTCAAAAATGCGAATTGGTTTTTGTTTTCACCCCTGTCTTTTATGGTACTACCAGAAAGCACTGTACACTCACTTCCTGATGGTGAAGACACTTTATTGTGGTTTATATTACATTTATACATGTAACTAGCTAAGGGGATGGCAGGGGAGAACTGCTGTGATTGAAGAAAAGTAGTGACAACATATGATTGCAGAGATTTCCAAAAATGGATGTGCCAGTGAAGTAGTGGCCGCTTTTGGTCGCTTCTAAATGCTTATGTAATATGTACTAAAGCGGCCTGCTTCTGTCTCAATCAGGGGATACTGGTGCAGCTGTATTGATACATTTTATGGACTGGGGAGCATCACACTGTATCAATACAAGCTGTTCTATTATCCTCACATTTGTATCAATAAAAATGACAGGATAGCCTGCTGGAGTGAGACACAATGCCTCCTGTTGTATTGCTATAGACTGGTTGATGTCCTCGATGTCCCTGAAACATTCAAAGCGAAGAAGCAATGAAATTCCAAGGTTGTTCAAAAACGTTGGCTTGTCTGGATGGTCGCCAGGAGTGAAATGCACTGCATCCCTTTGCATAGATATGCACACATTGAGGTCGTCGAGGTCACCGAGACGCTTAAAGCGGTGGCGTAACGAGTTTCCCAGGTGGGTTAGTCGAGCTGGCTTGTCGGGATGGTCATCGGGCGTGAGACGCAATGCTTCTTTCTGCAGCAAAATTGATTTTTCCAGATCCACGAGGTCACCAATGTGCTCGAAGCGATGAAGCATTGATGTTGCGAGGTCATTCAACCGAGTCGGCTTCGCAAATTGGTCATCCGATGCAAGCTGCAGCGCCTCCTGTTGAATTGAAATGGATAAGTCGACATCCGTGAGGTCACCGAGATGCTCAAAGCGGCAAGACAATAAGATCCCGAGACCGTTCAACAAAGCTGGTTTATTAAGGTGACCGTCAGAAGTGAGACGCACTGCTTCCTCCTGTAACGAAATAGACTTGTTGAGATCCTTAGGGTTTCCGAGGTGTTGGAAGCGGTAGTGCAAGGATTTCCCGAAGCTGCTCAACCAAGTTGGCTTATCTGGAGAAACATCGGGAGTAATATGCACGGCCTCCTCGAATATTGAAATGGATCTGTCGAGATCTGCAAGATCACCGAAGCGCTCGAAACGAGAAAGTAATGAGTTCCCGAAGTTGTTCAACCAAGCTGGCCGGTCAGAATGACTGTCGGGAGTAAGATCCACTGCCTCCTCGTGCAATGAAATGCACTTATTCAGGACAGCGAGGTCACCAAAACGTTCAAACAGACGGGCCATCGAGTTCCCCAGGGTACTCAACCAAGCTCGCCTATCGGGATGGCCGATAGGAGTGATACCCACTGCCTCTTCTCGCATCAAAATGGATTTGTTGAGGTCTGCGAGGTCACCGAGGTGCTGGAAACGATCTGATAAGGAGCCGCTGAGATTGATGAGACGGGCCGGTTTGTCAGGATGATCATCCGGTGTGAGAAGCACCGCTTCTTCTAAGATCGAAATGGACCTGTTTAAGTCAAGGATATCACCAAGGTGCTCAAAGCGACAAGATAATGAAAGCCCGAGGTTGTTGAGTTCGGTTGGCTTGTGGGAATGGCCATCGGGAGTGAGACGCAGCGCCTCCTCTAGTGCCAAGATGGACTGGTTGATGTCACCGAGGTCGCCGAGGCGCCTAAAGCGATAGATTAACGAGTTTCCGAGGTTGCTCAGCCGACCCGGCTTTCCAGGATGGCTATTGGGAGTGAGGTGCACAGCCTCCTTCTGCATAGAAACAGCGATGTTGATGTCTGAGACGTCGCCGAGACGCTCGCAGCGATCAATTAAGGAGTTTCCGAGATTGCTCAACCAGGTAGGCTTGCCGGGGTGGCTATTGGGAGTAAGACGCACCGCCCTCTCTTGCACCGATATAGACTGATTGATATCTACAAGGTCACCGAGGTGCCGAAAGCGACCATGCAGGGAAATCCCGAGGCTATTGAGTGTAGCTGGCATGTCTGGATGGCCATCGGGTGTGAGGCGCAATGCCTCCTCATGCACCAAAATAGCCCTGTTATTGTCCTCGAGGTTACCGATGTATTCAAAACGACGAAAGAGGGAGTTCCCAAGACCACTTAGCGCAGTGCGCTTGTTAGAGTGACCGTTTTGAAGGAGATCAAGTGCCTCTTCAAACACTGACACCGACTCGTTGATGTCCTCTAGGCAGTCAAGATGCTGAGAGCGAGAGAGCAGAGATGATCCAAGGTTAACCAATAACTCTACTTTTTCAGGATGTCCACAGGGGGTAAACCGAATGGCATCTTTCAACATCAAGATTGCCTCGTTAATATCTGCCAGGTCGCCGTTGCGGTTGAACCGAAGACATAACAAAGTTCCAAGGGCGGCGAGTGGCTCGCGCCGACGAGGATCCAAATCTGAAAGATGCAGTAGCTCCCCCCGTGCCATCCTTTGTACCAACTCCTCGACTCCGAGGTCTCCAATTGGTACCTGAGAAGCTGTTGAGACCTTCGACCGAAGCGACACGGAGATCCCAGCCATCTGCAGCGCGAGCCAAGCAACTCGGTATGCGTAACTCTTCACCGCTTTGTGAGGTAGAGCCCTGGTCCCTGGCTTGGGTTTCTGGTCGTCCTGCCCCTGTAAATGCTCCAGAAGAGCAAAACACAGGGTAAGTGCTGTCATGCAGCGGCCTGGGTAATCACTTGCGCATGGCTGGAACGCGTCCCGATATATCGCAAGTGGTACATCCAAGTCAAAGTAATGATTATTGTCCTGACAATGGATAAACTTTGCAGTGGCTAGGTTGAATAATGCAGTAACGCAATTGGGATGGGTCTGAGGACACATGTCTCGGACAAGCGCAAAACGTGCGATAGCAACATCAAGATCACATTGATTTTGCGACCGGCGATAACGTTGAAGAGCACTGTGTCCTATCTTACTGAGTCGCGTCATCTTACACGTCGCTTCCGACTCCGACTGCTCATCTCGTAGGGTAAGGACACGTCGATGATAAAATTAATGGACCAAGACCACTCACGTTAAATTCTGTTGAAGATACATTGGCATCACGGGTACGTCGTTCGGAGATGATTCTAAGTGATAAGCATGGTGAAGAAAATTCGTTATCTACAAGCCCAACTGCTGAAGTAGAATGTCAGAGGGTACTAGGTAGATAAAGGAAGGAAAGGCTCACGCAAGAGCTGTAGTTTATTGCCCTCGAGCACTTCTTCCACGGTAATTTCGAGTTGGCCGAGTAATTCATCGTTTCCAAGTCTCGATTCGAAGGATGCGTAAACCTTTAACAAAATGACGGCCCATTGTTTCGATGGTCTTACACCCCGTTCAGCGGAGTGATGGCGATAACCTAGAAAGGGAGAGGACTAACAAAACTATCTCTTTGTCCCACTCCACCAAATCGCTCTCCGTCAATACGGGCTTGTTCGAAGTTTTTGTCGTCTTCCCGTTGATCTTCAAAGTAACATACAAGCACGCTAACTTAGTGAGGCCGGACGGGATACTCGTAATCTGGATATCTGTAGTACTAGAGATGTCAACGTTCACTCGACTCCGCTGCACATCACTACGTACGAGTTATGACAGCATTATCATTTCGAGATGCTTGCAACGTAGCTGACGCAACGGCTTTATTCATAAAGCGATGGAAACCAAGAATTGAAGTTGACCGAGCAGTTTCTAGTATTTTTACAGCGATAGCTTATACTGACTGCACTTCCTGATCCAGTGCTGCCCCTTCCCACACCATCTTTGCCGTGACGCCGCGACGAAGTTTCCGACTCTTGTTTCCTGTCTGGATGATTTACCACATGCCAACAGATAGTTTGCTGGACTGGCCACCTGACTAGTGGACAGAGGGCTTGTTGAAGATAAATTTTGCGTCGGTGACCATCTAACGAGAAAATGATCAGTCTGAGAGCGTAGTTCAGCAACTGTCTGGCTTCATACACCTATCCAGTGAGGAAGATCGTAGCACAAATAAGATCACCATCTTCCTCCGCACCGACATCTACGCACGGGATGAGATTTGGAGTAGGTTCTCATCACCTATTTCTGAATCCTGCCTCCGTCACTCACTATCCATGCACCTAGGGCGAGGTTTGTATAGTATATGTCTGCCTTCAAGAACAATATAATGCATATACAGATCAATCCATTCAGTATCCACAAGTACTATCCAGCGGGTCCACAGTTCCTTATAACCCGTAACATACAGAATCTGACTACCGGCGCACTGTTGGACTTGCCGCAATACAACAATGGCTTCAATCGCATAACAACGCCTCCGTGCGCGGAGACCTCGGCGTGACCTTGCATTTAAATGGCTTCGGATGGCTGACAGGCACAGGCATCAGTCCTCGCATGTAAAACGAACGTCACGACGGGGAACTCACGAGACCGTTCCAGAGGTGAAGTCGACCTCTGGCGTGACTTGGACACCGTTGACGACAGCCTTGGAAACCTTGAATACGGCAAGAGACATGGCAACGGAGATAAAGATCGAGGCTTGTGCGAGGTTATACCCTGAGAGAAACGGGTGGTTAAGAACTCTTGTGTGCACACTGGCTATTGTAGTAGGACGCATACCTGGACAAATCCTAGCACAATGCGACGTGACGTAAATATAGCCATCCTCATTCATATGCACTCAAATAGACATTAAACATACCTCCTTCCGAATCCAAAGCAGACACTTTGTGGGTCGGGCTGCGGGTCCTCCCCGAGGAATCGTTCGGGGCGGAAGACGTCAGGATCCGGGTAGGTAGACTCGTCGTGGAGAACTCCCCTGCATATTTCAAAGAGTGTCGTTTGTCGAGAGTCAGCGCAAGTGCATACATTCAAAAATCACATCGCTCACCACGCATTTCCAATGATATACGATCCTTTAGGGATGATGAATCCATCGGCACAAATATCCTCAGTTGCGACATGCGGTACCGCTTCTCGGCGCCTGGTGAGCATGCCGTGAGAGGAGAGAGGTATGGAAACACAGTACCGAGGGGAACGACGCTGTTCCACCGAAGAACCTCTTTGCATACTGCGTTGATGTACGTAAGGGAGTCGCGATCGTTGAAAGACGGTAATCGTTCACTCCCCACTATAGCATCGAGCTCAGCCTGCGCTTTGGATTGCACTTCGGGGTACAAGACCATCGCAAGAAAGAACGCATTTATGGCAGACACGACCTGTAGGTGACGTCGGTCAGTGCGTACCGGATGTTCCACAGATGAAATAATACAGTCTCTGACCCCCCTGCGAGTAGTTGTCAAGTAGCGACAATTATAGATAAGAATTGAACGCGCCAAGGTAGACCCCCGTGGAAGTCCACATTATAACGTCCTCCTCCTCCGGAGTTGCTCCACTTTCCAACAGGGCAGACGTGAACGAAGGGATCGCTGTTCCGGCCGCCTAGTTCATCATGAGAATGACATAAGTTGGCACGGAAACCATGTTATTATACCATTTGATCCACAACATATTGATACGGCCTCCGAATCGACTCCATGACGAGTTTCTGATACCTCTTTGCGTCTTGCAAGAACCCCACGCCAGGTAGCCACTCTGGGAGATATCTTACTGTAAATTATTGAGCTAATATCCACAACAAACAAGATTCTGGATAGTCTTACGGGCAGGAATTGTGTCCACCAAGAACGCCCCCGGAGCTGCAACTAATGAGATGACTGTCATAACGTTGTCGGCCAATTCGACAAATGGATCATTCTCCTCTTGAACGGTATACCCATATGTCACTTTAAGAATAATAGCACCAGCAGTGCTATGAAGGGCATGATCACAGAGGAAGCTATTTTAGGACTCAACGCACTCACGAACGTATGTGGTCGGCCAAAGCCTCGGGCTTCCGCAACACGTTGACCAAGAATCGGCGTGTTTCCTCCTCTTTGATCGGATGAAATGCAGCAGTGCTTTGCTTGGTGCCGAACGAACGAAAAAAGTGCCTGCGGTACTGGCGGAGCCGATCATTATAATTGATAAAGATCACCCCCTTAGCGATGCCGGCCAAATCGCATGCCATGGTCAGATGTGGTCTATCTGAGCACTGGGCACTCTGTCTCTCCAGTATCGCTGAGATCGCCTTGGATGAATTCAAAATAACGTATCGCGTCCCCAGTATGTTTATGGACGAGATATCCCCTAGAGTCATAAATTCAGTGGAAATGATGAGATGACGAAGGTACGTACCATATTTTCTGCCCAGAGCCGCAAAGGCTTCCCATGTTTTTTTTGAAGGTACCTCAAAAAGGTTGCCAATCACTGGCCACCCAGGGGGTCCGGGCGGAAGTAAGCTAGTGTGCCTGGAATGAAGCAACCGATTGACAAAGTAGAGCCCGGCCCCGAGGAGGCAGATATCAAATATGGGCATTAACTGGGTCATGAGCGCGACGAAATGTTAGAAGGTAGTGCAGATGGGAGGTCTCGAGCGGCTCCAACGTAACTCTCACAAAGGATCTCGCTTCCCCTTTATACGATAGGTGGGCTAAATGAAACCGGGAAATGGATAACCAGGCACTCGCCGAGCACGGAGCGCTGAACACAGCCGGGCTGATGACTGCAGAAATACAAGTAAATTAGTCAAACTTAGGGGCAACCAAGGATTCGCATTCGGGACTGCACCAGCCGAGTCACAGCCAGAAAGGCTGATCGTTGTATACGCAAGTATGAGCATGAACTACAGAGTAGGCACGAGGAAAAGGCACCCATGCAACTCATCTGCAAAACGTAACGCCGGAAAAAAATAGGTCATTTTGCAGTGCCGTTCTGTTTGGGTGCGTATGCATATAGGAACCTTTAAGGCTGATTCGTCCACCTAAACCGAAATTATGTACCGCCATTCAGTTTGGGTTTCTGTCTGTTGAAACTAAACCGAGTAAGTAAGACCCCACTACGTCCCAGCGGAAGCGAGTGTATTGTTGGAAATACAAGCGCGCGCGCAGCCACGACCGCGACCGGCTCGAGCAACACCGGTGCGTGCATGGGGTAGCGCGCTGCATTTCTCCCGTATGCCACATCACATGACCCTTCCATTGTACTTCTCGCATATACAGCTTTCACTGATTCCTTTGTTATCGCGAATACGGAGGACAGAGGTGCAAGGCGCAGACCCCAGTGGATCGTGAGCCATGAGGGCGAATGGGGTGGCCCAGGACCACCTCGCAGTGACTGTATAGTACTCTAAGGGGCCTTCTGGGGTGACCGGGGAAGAGAAAAACTGCGAGGCAACGGATGGAGGTCTGCGGTGTCGCGAGGCACGAGCAGTGCCACAGAGCATGGTCTTCGGACAAGCGCAGATAAGCGGTGCGCGCCCCCTTCTTCAAGTCCTCGCGCCTCCACCTGCCCGCTCGTCCGCCGTTGCGCCCGCCACTTCCAAACCTCAAACAGCTCGTTTGCCGTTCGGTGCCTTGCCGCTTTCCCCACCCTGGGGTCTCAGGCATGCCAGCAGGCCTTTTATTGCTGCTGCCCTCGCAGCTCACGCCCACTCGTGCCGGTTCTGTCGGGGCCGAAAGCGCTGCGCCCTTTGCCCGACCACTCTCGCTCATGTCACCGTTACTCCCTCCCTGTTTCCTCCCTCGTCACGTCATCCGTGGCGATATCCAAAGAAAACGGACTGCTTGAATTCTGGGATGCGACGGCAGACGAACAGGCAGATGCTAGAAGCGTGGGAAGAAGACAATGCATCGCTTACCACCTACGCTCAAGTCCGATGGCTCAAGTATACGCTTGCCTCACCTTTTACCCCTCCTTTTTTTCGTTGCTTTGTGACCTAGTAAAGATGAATTGACCATAAGTAAATGTTTTGGGATGCAGACCACAGTCATGTGCTTACTTGTGCATCCACTGCCAACTCGAGAGAAACCGCTCGATGCGCTCTGGCGGTGGCCGCAGTAGTCTTTTTCTTGAACCTTCCAGAAGGGTTGCTACTTACCTCCGAGCTAGGACGAGTGCACCTGAACGCAAGTTTATATTTATGCACAGCTCGAACTGACTCTAACTGTCGTCGTCTATCGTTCTCGGAGTACATCATTGTCGGCCCACACTCGTACATTGAAGGAAAGTAAAGGCTATAAGAAATACTTCAATTTACTTGATCGCCGTGATGTTGACCCTTTGGAACTTGAACGCCTTGAAAGTCACTTGTGTACGTATCATAATAAACGTTGGTCGGGGGAAGGGCCGCCTATTCTATACAACGCTACTTCGCGCCATCGAGCGTATTCATGGAACTGTCGTCCCGCGATACACCCATGAATTTCGACTAAGCATCTTTAAACAGAGTCACAGTTACCACTCGTTTGCACATCCAGCGATCCTTGCCTTCGCCAGCCGCGCCCTACCTATACATTCCGACTGACAGGCAAATGAAATGAGTTCACAGGTCTCCAATTCTCTTGTTTGCTCGCCAGGTAGGCGTGCAGTTCGATTTCTTAATAACCTTGTTTGCCTAACGTCAGCGATAGAACCCCAGCGTTGCTCTCGTGATCCAGTTTTGGCTAGCTTCATGTCCTGGTAATTTTCCAAGACACAATAGCAACGTGAATCCCATTCGCGTCTGCAGATTCAGAATCAGGAACTCACCTTGAGCACGCTAGTAGCTAAGTACTGATTAGCAGGCTGTTGGTGCTTGAGAAGGAAATTTCCGCGGCGGCGGGTCATGATGGTCGTGCCCTAAAGATCTTCATTGACCACTGCCCAATCTTGGTAGTGTCATCAGCTGGAAGAGAGGGTGAATTGTGAAAATCACTCTCAGGCTTGTTTGGGAATGACAAATTCGAAATGCATCGCATTCAGTAGGCCTAAAGGTTCCAAGCCTCGTCTTTCACGTGGCCCACTGACTAATGTATTAAGACAGATGGACCGCGAACAGGACACTTTCTTTGCAAGAAAACTACAAGCACTCCCACACATCTGCAGTATGCAATTGATGATGTTCGGATTCGGCCACACGCGCGACGTCGGTTTGCCACCAAATAACGTTGACTTTAATTGCGTAACAACGCTTCTGCGCGTGCAGACCTAGCCGTGATCTGGCACTTGAATGGTTTCAGGTGGCTAAGCGAAACCGGCGTCACCCATCGCATGGTAGGTAGACGACATGACGGGCACTCACGAAACCGTTCCAGAGGTGAAATCGACCTCTGGCACGATTTGTACACCATCGACGACAGCCTTGGAAATCTTGAATACGGCGAGAGACATGGCAACTGAGATGAAGAGCGAGGCTTCTGCGAGGTTGTATCCTGAGAGAGAAACTCGTACATGCGCGTTAACCGTCGTGTAGAGATAGACTGCCCACCTGGACAGATCCTGCACGATAGCGCAGTTTGACGTAACGTAATCCCATCCGTTCTCATTCGTTACATGCTGAAATGAACGCCAAACGTACCTCCTGCCGAATCCGAAACAAACAGTCTGCGGGTCAGGTTGTGGTGTCTCACCGAGGAATCGATCAGGACAGAATATGCTAGGATCTGGATAGGTACGCTCATCATGCAAGATTCCCCTACCCATGTTCCAACGAAAGCTGTTTGTCAGGGATCAGTGTAGTAGTGTGAGTACTGACCACGAATTTCCAATGATGTATGATCCTTTCGGGATCAAGAGCCCGTCAGAATAAATATCTTCCGCAGCAGCGTGAGGCACCGCTTTTTTACCCCCGGGTCAGCATGTCTCAAAGACAAGAGGGTACGAAAACGCTGTACCTAAGGGAGCAACACAATGCCACCGCAGTGCCTCTTTACAAATTGCATTGATGTATGGAAGGGAGTCACGGTCATTGAAAGAGGGGAGTCTCTCATTTCCCACCACCGCGTCGAGTTCTACTTGCGCCTTAGCTTGCACTTCTGGAAACAAAACCATCGCAAGAAAGAATGCATAAATGGCAGATACGAGCTGCAGGTAACATCAGTCAGCGTGTACTGGATGTCGTACAAAACAGGTTGTTGTCGTACAGTATCTGATCCGCCTGCAGAACATACATGTCAGGTTGAGATGATCATCGATGAGTCGCACGTACCGAGATAGACCGCCATGGCATTCCACATGATGATATCTTCTTCCTCTGGACTGACACCCCCTTCTAACAGTGTAGATGTGAAGGAAGGTATCGCTGTTCCCGCTGACTAGCTCGTTATTAGACCAACAAAGTTGGAATGGAGACTCTGGTTGTCGCACCATTTGATCGACGACGTATTGGTGCGGCTTCTGAACTGACTGCATGAAGAGTTGGTGGTACTTCTTTGCGTCTCGTAAGAATCCCATGCCAGGGAACCATTCCGGAAGATATTGCACTGTGAATTCACTTGATTAGGCATCCACAATGAACAGTGATTTGGCTCGACCTTACAAGCAGGGATAATGTCAACCATGAATGCCCCAGGAGTGGAAACTAATGAGATCATCTCCATTGTTTTGTCCGCCAACTGAACAAACGGATCCTCCCCCTCTTGTGCAGTATACCCGTATGTTACTTTAAGAATGATGGTTCCAGCAGTGCTATGCAGTCGGTCATGACCAAGGATGATACAGAAATTAAGCTGCTTACGATCGTATATAATGTTCCAGATCCCCGGGTTTTCGCAGCACATTATTCACGAACCGGCGTGTTTCCTCCTCCTCGATCGGGTGAAACGCCGCAGTGCTTTGCTTCGTGCCAAACAAACGAAAAAATTGCCTGCGATATTGGCGAAACCGATCGTTATAATCGATAAAAACCGGCCCTTTTGCCATGCCGACCAAATCGCACGCCATGATCAGGTGTGGTCTATTCGAGCATTTGATGCTTTGTTTCTCGAGAATCGCTGAGACCGCCTTAGACGAATTCAGAATGACATATCGCGTCCCCAGCATGCTAATGGATGAAATATCCCCTGAACGCATGCCAAGGTCAGTAGGAATGACCTGTGAGGCGGGGGGTGCGCGTACCATATTTTCTGCCCAGGGCCGCGAATGCCTCCCAGGTTTTTTCGGGAGGTACTTCAAAGAGGTTACCAACCAGTGGCCACCCAGTGGGTCCTGGTGGAAGTGGATTAGTGTGCCTGGAATCAAGCCACCGTTTGGCCAGGTAGAGCCCCGCTCCGAGGAGACAGACATCGAGGATGGATATTAACTGAGCCATGGAGGACGATGAAACGTTGGGAAACCGATGCAGGCGAAAAGTTCCAAGCGGCTGTAGCGTGGCTGGTTAGGATTTAGCTTCCTCATGGCTAATTGATTGGATTGAATTCGGAAAATGATAACCCAACGCCCGCTGATCGCTAAGCAAGTGTTCGTCAGTCACACTTTGTCACACGTGCCAAAGCAGATGCGAGCACCGAGCTCCAAACTCAGCCGCGGCCAGTGACACGAGTGACAAGGCTGCGTGACATCCAGCAACAGCTATCTCGCTGTTCTCGTCTAATTTCGTTCGTTCAAGCTCGCAGAGCCCCAGCATACAGCGTAGGTCCATTGTGTTTGTGATGATATTAAGAGATTCTACAGAGCTGACAAACTCGTTGTAGACGACATTCGATGTCTCAATCTGTAGAGTTGATCGACACCCCTGAGGATCCAATCGCTTCAACGAAAGACAAGATATAGCAGAAACGCAAGCTTGGAAACATATCAGATAATCAAAATAGAAAGTTGGACTGTCAGCTTTGTTCAGTTGTTTGCAAAGTCGTCCCACGTCGTGGGGATAACAACGCAATTCTGTCAATCCCATCATGACGTTGACCTTCTTATAGCCATCTCCTGACCGGTACTTTCGAAGACTCGGTGTTCTGTGCTACGATGGTCCTCGGGGACAGGTGAATTCAGTGCCAGCAGTTTCGTTGCCAGAGAACCTGGCCGCATTATCGGCCAAACCGAACAAGCTTGGAAGCCGTAAAGTTACTGGCGCGATTCTTGATCCCAGATGAGTGGCTAAAATACACTGGAGCGAGAGAAAAGAAAACTTTAAGCCAAACCGACCCACGGAGATCATCGCCTGGTTTGACCGTTTGAGTGCGCAATCGTGGGAAAAGGTACTTCGTTAACAAGTTCCTCCGAGCTGGAAAAATAAATGCTCCGAGGTCAGAGAAAAAACAGCCCAAGTCGTGGTAGATTTCAGGTGCCATTCCGAGAAATGATGCCTTGAAAGTACGAACTCACCTGGTCTACGCATTTGTGGTGTGTGGATTTTGTACTGTGACCGAGTCGATCATAAAATTTTATTTGATATATTGTATGTCTTAGAGTGCAAGTCCAGCTCTTGATGGTCATATCATACAGCAGCACGCAGAATCAAACCGTCCACACGATACTGAAAGTATTTATCGTCGCACTGCACTTCGTTACATGACGCTTCTGCGCACGCAAACCTGGCGTCATCTGGCACTCGAATAGCTTTGGGTGGCTAAAAGAAACTGGCATCACCCGTCGCACGTTGGGTCGACGACATGACGTGCACTCACGAACCGTTCCAGAGGTGAAGTCAACTTCTGATGCGACTTGTACATCATCGACAACAGCCTTGGGAATCTTAAATACGGCGAGCGACATAGTGAACAAGATAAATATCGAAGTTTTTGTGAATTTAAGCCTTAGAAGGAACGTAATGGTGCCAATTCGTACGTGCACACTAACCGTCATATGAGAGGTAGGCCGGCTACCTGGGAAAATACTAGCGCAGTTTAGCGCGGCGTAAATACACCCGTCCTTATGCTGTGTGTGCACAGAGACAAACAATATACACGCCTCCAAGGCGGACGATTTGTGGATCAGACTGGGGTATCTCAGTGGGGAATCGTTCAGGGCTGAACACGTCAGGATCTGGATAAGCTGACTCGTCATGAAGGATGACCCTACGAGGGTGTTGTTTGTCCAGAGCAAGCATGTACATCGCAATAGTGTACTCGCCATGAACATCCAGTAATGCCAGATCCTCTTGGGATCAGTAACCCGTCTGAATAAATATCTTCCGTGGCGACGCGGGGCACTGCTGTTTGCCGCCGGGTGAGGATCCTCCAACATACCAAAAATACGGAAAAACAGTACCTAGAGGTGTAATGCAGTGCTACCGTAAAGTCTCTGCATACTGAGCGGATATGCGGAAGGAAAAAGAGGGAAATCTCTCACTTCCCACTACTGCATCAAGCTCTGCCTTCGCCTCGGCTTGCACTTCGGGAAACAAGGCCGCTACAAGGAAGAATGCATATAGGGCGGATACGACCTGTAGACAACGTCGATCAGTACTATATATCGGACGTCCTGCAGATAACTTTGTACTGTGTCTGATTCACCTGCGAGCAATCTTAGGTCGAGATGATTAGCGATAAGAGGCAAGCGCACTGAAATAGACGCTCATGGCATTCCATATAATGTCTTCTTCCCCTGGACTGATTCCACCTTCCAACAGCGTGGACGTAAAGGAAGGTACCACTGTTACCCCCACCTAGTTTATCATAAGTTCGACCGCATCAGCACTATGGCCATCATATCATTTGATCCACAACACATTGATGTAGTCTCAGGACTGACTCCTTGAAGAGCTAGCAACATCTTGTAAGAACCTTCTTCCGGGGAATCAGTTCGGGAGGTGTTGCACTGTAAATTTGTGAGCAAGTACCCGTGGAAAACAGCGATTCAGTTCAATCTTACCGGCAGGGATAGTGTTCACCAAGAATGCACCTAGAGCCGAAACTAATGAAACGATTACGATGGCCTTGTCCGCCAGTTCAACAAATGGATCCTTCCCCTTCTTGAACAGTATTCGCGTAAGCTCGATTCAAAACTCAAACCACTTACGAACGTACGTGATGACCACGACAGTAATTAACTGGACCATAGGTGACAATAAAACGTTGGAAGGTAATGCATCTCAAGCCACTGTAATTCTATCCCGTGTCTGATGGATGCAAAGCGCTGAGCATCCGGTATTATCAATGAACATTGAGCAAGACCGACGGCGTACACGAGGATCCGCGGATATTCTTGGCGGGTGCTAAACCTGTACTATATACGTGTTTTTCCTTCAGGTTAAGTATTTATCACCTCTCGAGCCCCTTTTCGGGTTTGATCGCTGCACCCGAAGGACGGGGCGAAAGCAACGTGGTTCAATCACTGTGAACACACCTGGAACAAGATGACAGCACCGCCATACTAATCCCGTGGCATTGTGACGTTGGACCTCTCATGAGTGTCCTCTGATGGCAACTTTCGCCGAAGGTCTGAGTTTTGCGCCAAGATGATGATCCTCGGCGGGGTCTGGGACAGGCACACTGACCATCGGGTTCCGTTGATAATGAATCAGTCATCTTTCAACCAAACCGAGGAAGCTTCCCCGCCGGACAGCTATCTCGGCTCTGAAAGATGTACCTACCGGTACCAGTAGCCCGGACTGGGTTGGGGACTCGGAAAACTTCCGAATTCATCTACCTACTCAGCTCCCGCGCCATCGTGGGAAGAAACAGACTTGGGGTTGCTCAACAACTTCGTTGACAGCGCATTGAAGAGCGATAGCCTCGGAGAAACTCTGCCAGCCGTGGGCGCATCGCCTTCATTTAAATCTTGGTCTGGTGTCTATTTCAGGTTCGTCGACTATGGTACAATCTCCACTTTCAAAAAGTAGGTACTGACAAATGAAGTAGTGTACCGCTTAGGCTGGTCCACACCCCAATAACGTTAAGAGAATATAGAAACAAGCCATTCCGTTCTTCATAGTAGCATAGAAATGATAGAGGCGAAAATCCTACGGCGAGGGGCCTCTGGTTAGTTATGCAACGTAAGGTAAAGTAGGACTCTTCTGAGTTGAAATGATGGTATGTTCAGACTACATGTTAAGTCCGAGGTGAAATCGGCAGGTATCGCAGAAACTGAGGCCGAAGATACGCAGTGAGAGGCACAAAAACGAGGCCGCAGGCTCTGGAAAAGAAAGAAACTAGAAATAAAGAAAGATGACCACGGACTAATTCCAATCAATAGTTATACCGCCGGGCCCAGGGGCAGCGACCCCAATACCTCTATCAGCTTCACGTTTGAGCCATTTGAGAGCACGTTTATCATCTTTGAGGTACGGTTCCAGTCTCTCAAGACACTTCTTATTATGATCCTGCAGAAACGGGTGTTGTGTAAGCTATTGCGTCCGGCAAGTGAGGTGATCGCCGACAAGATACCTTGAGCCACTGTTTTTCCTCTTTGGTAAGCATATTTTCTTTCACCATACGAGTTTGGATAGGGACACAGGTAAGACGCTCAAAACCAAGCCATATATCACCACTGAACTCGCCCTTGGTCTACATTCATCTCGTCACGAAACTGTAACGATAATGAAGGGCATGGACGTACCTTCACGCGTCTGACGACCAAAGCGGATTCGATGCGCATACCCCATCTACCCTCCAGGTCTAATATAGAAGTTTCCGTCAGAAAAGGACGTTAAGTAATCATTTAAGCGGGAAACGAACAAAACCCAGGTTCATTGGTGATGACGTGTCCCGGTACGAGGGGAACATTGGCAGAGAAGCCGTGCGGCCCTTCATGAACGCTCAAGAAGGACCCAAAGCCGTGGCCCGTTCCATGCTGTGGATAACGTCAGTCCGGGAACTAGGAAACACGAGGACATACATACAAGGTAGTTAAGTCCATCTTTCCACAAGGCACGGCGAGCGAGAACATCTAATTGCAAACCTGTGGTTCCTTCAGGAAAGACGGCACTATCGATGGCGATCTGGGGTAAAGATAAGCATGATACGTGGAGACCTGATTGATGAAGCGGCGTTGACGTACATGTCCTTGCAGCACGCGGGTATAAGCTTCAGACTGGTCCTGTGATGGGCGACCAAAATGTACAGTCCGGGCCGTATCGCACGTGCCGTCTCGGTACTGGCCACCGGAGTCGCTGAGGTAATAGAAGTTTGATGAGCAATCGGAGATATCAGTAAGAGTCTTGAGCACGCACTTCAAGTAAGGCGTTTCTCGGTCAATCATTCTTGCGTTCAATTTAGATGGTGAGTAATGCGGTAGAGCTAAAGATGGCACTCAGAACACATGGGGCATACTCAACAGATGGCTCACCCGCATTCGGCCCGCTAGCAGAGATATTCTCATACGCGAGACCCCAATAATGCTTGTTTTGCCTCCTAAACTCGGTGAGACGCCACGCAGCCTCCCACTCTGTGATATCGTAGCCTTGATGAATCTTGTGTTCCAACCAAGCAAGCCACTTAACCTGTGGGGAAAAGCGTGAGAATGATTAAAGGCGTGAGGCGCCGATAAGACCCACGTAAGCAGCTCCATCACGTAGGTAGGCGCGTCGCAAGCCTTCCAACTCCACTTCATTCTTGACAGCCTTCATGCTATCAACGTAGGAGGGGACAATAGTGTAGCGGAAATGAGTCAACATGAGTGAGATTGCGTAGGACGTCTCAGGGCAGAGGAGCAATTTGCCTTCACCCCACTCCCTTCGTCGGAGAAATGACCAGACATCATTGTACTCCCTTCTCTCTACCTTGATAGAGCGCAAGTAATCTTCTATCTCATCATTAATTTTGGCAGCATCGAGGAAGAGGATGATTTTGTTCAAAGAAATGAACATGTAGGCATAAAATAGAGGATTGAAAGGAATATCGGATCCGCGCAGATTCAGCAAGTACGCTGATGGAAAAACCATCAACACGGTACTAAATCAATGTTGTTTACATACCGATGCTGGATAAAGAAGTAATCAGAGTTCCGGCATGCATCTGCGACGCCGTCGGCGGCGACTTGGAGTATGTTGGCACAGCGGGCGGCTGTGCTCGAATCCATTGTCGCACTTCGGAAAGCTTGGACGCTGCCTCCCGACCAGTGAAATCTAAGGACTGAATGAAAATTGGTTCCTTCGAACGAAGAACCTTGTCCTTCCAGCTAAGGTCTATGAAATTCTGAGGAGGGAAAACCAACTTGGATCCTCTTGCGTTAAGTTTGGCAATGAGCTGTGTCGCCTTTTCGTGCGAAATCATTCTAGCGTCGATACCAACCTTGGCATCTCGAACGCGATCCTACCAGAGGATGTCAAGTTGGGTATCATAATTCGATTTATGAACTGCATACCACTAGCCATTCGATCCAATCTTTCGGTGCATTGACGGCGCCTGCTGGGATTAGATACCAATTAGGGTCCAGCTCCTCGCGCGCTTGCAGCCAATATCGGGAGTCGGTGATGAGATAAGCTGCGGTCTTAGAAACGATGGCTTCACCAGCACTTCCAGTGAATCTGCACGCTGCTTAAGGGGGAGATATATCTCAGGTACATAATTACACTCACCCAGAGATCCATTCTCTGCGTTTTTCGCTCGGAGCGACATATTCGGATTGATGTGCATCCTCAGTAGGGACGATGCTGTAAATGCAGAATGGATAAAATGTCAGGTATCCCAATGAAATAATTACTGACTAGTAATCAAGACCATCCTTCGTCATCAGCTTGCGGATCTGTTCAAGCCTGTCGGTCGTATCGATACGTTCTTTGATCGACGCAGCTTCGCCCATCTTGCGCTCCAAGGCAGATCCGATGAGGGTACTTGACGAATCATTTGAGAACAAGGCAGGTCGTTTGCTACCGCTGGACTTGGAAGAAGAGCGTGTAGGGGAATTGTAATGAGGAGGGGACCTCTCTGAGCCGACAGAGGGGCTTCTTTCCAAGAGATCTCGCGCACCCTCCTTTACCTTTCCAACTCCCCATCCATATCCCCACTTGGCAGATCTCTTCGAATCGACCCTCACCAAGTTTGGTTTGCCCGTGTTAGGTGATACCTGAGAGAGTTTGGAGTTGTTGTTAGGGAGTGCAGGAACATCATAGGCTTCTGAGTCTGTCTCAAACTCGAGTTTCTCCGGGTCGGAGAGAGTCCGGGTAGTTGAATACGACCCCGAACGCACCAGTCGACTAGATTGACGGGAGCGATTCGAGCTGTGGCTTTCAGAACGATGCGAGCGGTGAGAGCGATTGTCGGATTTATTAGATGCGGTCTCAGACTTTTCGGAGTCGGTGCGAATGAGGGGGCTGGCTTCTCTGAATCTCGGTTTGTTTGAGAAGGGGAAGCACATCGGTGGAGGTGGGGGAGGCGGGGGAGGCGGGGGCGGGGCCATCTTCACAAGGATTGGTGAAAGTTAGAGGCAGAGAGCCCTAGTTGGCTCGCGAAAGAGGACTTGAAATCACACACGAGGCCAACTGGCCATGAAGCGCAAGGGGGACGTCGGAAGTAAAATTGAGCTGCATCGGGTGGGTCAACATGTGAGAATCGCTGACAAATACACCCTATAATGGTCACCTCACTTATGCTGCGCCGCCAAACAAAGCCAAGGCCTCGGGAGTCCGTATGCAATCCCGTGTGATCCTACCAGATCCTTACGGACCCCGGTACCAGGCTAGCTGTGGAGAACCATGCTGTTTGGACCCGTTCCATCGATCGCCGCTATCAATAGCCAACCGAATCATGGAGTGATCCAGCTGCAATCGTTCGAGTTGTCACTGACGAGTTCAAGAAGATGCTAGATGAACCGCGGTCGGGAATGGCTCGCGAATTGCGAGGCTAAACCATCAGAATGGTTCGTTACACGTGTTCTACCAGTAGATGAAACCCGTGTCTCATACCTGCTCACGGCGGTGATGGCGGACCCTAAGTAGTGACCAGTTTATAGTATATGGGAATGTTCATGGAGGGGTCCGTGGGATATATTTGACAATGAGAACACGAGGCTACAACGACGGCCGGTCTGTGGCACGAGCTTGAATTCCCATTTATGGTGTTTCGCGGCATACAAAAGCGGTGCTGATGAGTCCTGGATCCGAGATGCAAAACACGCGAATTACCTGACCACGGTGGTGTGGCATGTGGACGCATGGAGTTACCACACTGGCTCCTACGTCGGCCACTGATCCATGAGCAGAGAGGAGACAAACATATGAAGACCGCCGCGTCTATGCCAGAACCTGAAGTCGAGATCGTCCCCCGCATATGCTGTCGATTGGAGACAGGTGGTTGCGCTAGGTTTCCATGAGGCATGCGCATGCATGTACAATTGACATTAGCGGCTCTGACGAAAATGGATGGGGGTATACAGAGGATATAGCAGGGCTTTGATAGGGAGAATGGAGCGGTGATTTGAGAAACCTGCTACCTTCTAATTCTTGGCCGCTTGGCCCATCAGTCCACACTTCGATGGAAATTCACCGGACTTACAGGAATTAAGGGCGTGCATATGCCAATGGAGCAATGGTCAACGGAAGAATGAGCTTAGGAGCTGCCCGCTGTAAGGGTATGACGCTCCTGGCGAGTGATCCTCGGACTACCTGGGCGCTGATCTACAAACAAGTGTGCTTTCTTCTGCCCAAAATACCAAATGTGGCGTGAACGAGCACTTGAAAGTGGAGGCGGCTTCCAGTCTGTCGAGTTCTTTGCCTAGATTGCTGCAGGATATATGGACAAACGTTCGAGGGGCTGTCGCCGCCCGCACAGACCTCGAGGTTTGTGCGTGTTGAGACGATCGCCGAGAGTCAGAATGAAAGACGAGCTTGAATTGAATCGCCAGAATTTGAATGGACACACCGGATGTGCCTCGCGATGGTCCAATTAGCTGACTTATGTCACGTGCATTAACTTTTATTATGTAATAATAGCTCACGCTTGTAACCTTGTGCCCGTTAAATGTTGAACGTTGAACCTCTGCGGTATGGGTTGAGTCCGAACTTGACGATTGGTGATCGATGATCCTCCTCTAGTTTTGGAACTCTACACGAAGTTAATAACCCTTCTTTTTTTTTACTTCGATACATAGGTCAGCTGGGTTGTGTTATAAAACCCGCCTGGACAGTCCAGCCATCTGCGTCACTACTGACCAGTGTTGGGGTACAGACACCTTCAACGGCAGGCCATTCATGCTCTGCTTAGTACGCTCCACATCGTTCTACTTGATATATCCAAACTTCCCAGACAATGCAGTTGTTCCGCTGGGCCTCCGTCAATTTCCGCTGATATCGCTCGGATTGGGAGGACTGTCCATGTTTGGTAAAGTGAATAGGATTCTAATAGTTAACAGGCTCCCCATTTCAGTGACACAGATTCGTATGGAGAGCCTTCTGTACTCAGTGTTCGAAACATAATCTAATCAGATGAGAAAAAGCAGCCGAACTGCTTATCTTGTTCCATGGGGCCCCAGGTCGCATCTACAGTAGATGTCCCATTAATAGAGTGCGGCATTCGCTGGGTGAGTCACGGTCTCCCTATATCACCCCTGGGCGGCAATGTATTATTTCAGGTTCGGGTCTTGATTGGACAGTACCATGAGAATATGCATCCTCGCCTTGTATGGAGCACATTATTTACTAGCTGTGTGCAGGAGCGAATATGCACACAAATGTCCAGCTTAGCATTAGTAATCACGTACAAGTTCCGAATCCATCAGGGACTTGCATGGCATTCTATCCAGATGAAAGTTATTGGCAAACCTTCACCACATCCCATCTGCTTGGAGCGTAATGGAAGTACACACAAATCTTGTCATAGAGACTGCCGATTCCATGGATAACACAGTGTCAGATGAGGTCCAGCCGCCGTGTTGTGCGGCCGTCGTAACGCGATAAGGACAGGTGATTTCGTACCTAGTTATCTTGACTGATGATCTTCTGTTTCGAGCTAACAGCGTTTTACTTCGATTGTTCGTACCTACTCGTACCTTACCCGTAGAGTATTTAACCCGTACGATACTGCACCGCTGCCTCAGCTCGTTCGCCCCGAACCGCGCTGAGTTCACTCGTTTAGACAACTCGTAACCTTTCACACAGAGTATATACCTCAGGTATTATTTATTGCGTCTGAGCATGAAACGATCACTTTCTATCTTGTGATTTTGCCTGCACAGAGCACTGGGGATGTCAAGCATGAGTATGTTATCTGACATTAAAAGCGAAATGTATGTGCCTTTTGCGTAGTCGGACCCGTTTCTTCTGAGCACTCCGAGGAATGATAGGCTGGCGGCTGGTCTGACAGATCGGCCGCTACTACATATTACGGCAAATCTAGTCATCACAACACTACCCTTGATGGTTGGATGGATTTTACCTATCACAGAGCATTCTGAACGTCCAGAGTGACTGCAGACCTCAAGCAAATATTGATCTTGTATAGGGAAGCGAAGTGCACCTGTGGCGACATCGAACTGTGGTGCACTGCACTAGAAATAAACGGATCCGGATGAATGAAAGCGGGGCTAGCATGGTACTTAATAAATTTCGGGCAGACAAACTCGAACTTGTGTTACAAAATGGGGATGTACAGCTTTGCGAGCAAACAGGCTAGATTTCCTGCACCAAACTCGAACCAAAAGAAGAGTCCGTCGTGGGCTGTATATTCTGGAATCAACACGACGAAGGATTGCTATGCCGTAAATCGCGAGGTCAAACATAAACATTTAATAATTGTCATTGATAGGAAAATACTAGTCACTACACACCATGATTTCGAATCTCGTGAAACAACCTATTCTACCAAGTTGTCGATTTAATTTGATTCTCTGTTCAACTAGAACCACTTTATGACTAGTATCAAATTCTTGATATTCTGCTGATCCAAGTCCCTATTGGAGTTAGGTGATAAATGATGAATGTGAGGAGACAAGGTAGGGAGAGCAGGAACTTAGTCAGCGTGGTCGGCTAGTTCCGACTCGGAAGTTGGACGAAACCTGCCAGTAAGTGTGCACCTGGGTCATTCGACGAACGCTATATAGTATCCAGGACGCCCCGGTTCAGGGATTTCAGGTCTCCCGGAGTGAACTCATCGGCTCGCACCCATTTTTCTCAACCTGTGCTCACATGGATGATTAGGAGCTTCGCAAGTTAACATTCTGACTTCTATGGAAATGTAGGACCCGGCGCTTCCTTGGTTCGTCAATGCGGTGACTTTATATCCAGGGACATCCCGAGCTTTCCGCTGAGCATCACAATACTATGGCCGGGGTCCTGAGTCATTCAATGCGCCCAGCGGGTATAAAAGCAGGTGTATTCCGTCACTATCAGCTCACTCACTTGCCTCTGGATCCCGCAAATAGTCCTAACTCTTGGGATGTCCAGTACATTCGTCTTAAGAAATTGTTTGTCTCCGTTATCATTGCTACATTCCCTCATACTGAATTTCATTCTCAGCTCCAGATGAAGATGCCCTCCATCATCAGGAGAAATACCCCAAAGCTCTTTCCTTTGTACGTCACGCCTCGTTCAATTTGATTCTGAGCCGAACTGTACATTGGAAAGTCCCCCGACATCGTACCACTTTGTGGTGCGAATGCTGACAAACACACGCTCACTGATGATGCATGCTGGCGGGGTTTCATGGGCATGTCCATCGTTGGGGGTGATTCCAACAATATTTACGTTCGAGGACGCGGCTCCGGTGGATCCTATACTGCTTCGCTAAGGGTCTTCCCCAGCGAGTTGATCTTGTGGCCACACGTCTGGTGGAATCTGATACCTGTCACTTCTGGTCCAGATGTGATTCCAGGTGATGCTTTCACGTGCCCATGTATGTGCTTTTGGCAGTCTCGTTTGGAGGGCCATTGATTCGAGCAACCATAGATGTCTTTGAACGTCCTATGCAACTCTGTCCACCTCGTACGACGAGAAACACTTATTCCCTGGTGGCCCAGGTTTGTAAGCATCTCCCTGACGAGGAAATGACACCGCCGCAATTTGACCTCGAGCACTTTGGTGTGGATGAGTTCGTCTCATTTATAGCCAACGATAAAGAGTACACTTTCTATAATGTAAGTTTCGTATCTTCCCTTCAGGGAAGAATATAATAAACTTGCACCTCAGGTTGTAGTTGCAGAGCCTACTCTGAAGCATTTTTCAGCCTCCATTCGACTCCGCATGATCGGTCAATCGCCTGTATGGGTCAGCTTCTGCCTTGATGTGAGTGTCATCGTACTCTCACGTACAATCGTTCTGATTCGCTTGGGCTTTATAAAGGAATGCAAAGATGCACCACCAGTCTCTGATAGCTTGGAGGTTTCCTTGATTGATGATTGCGGTCAGATTATAGTGCTGCAGACACGACTATCATCCTTTGGCGAACACAGGGTCTTGCTTGACTCGTCTTACAATGGGATTTTGACTCTAGATATATTTTCTGGGGGGGATGCTTGCTTTGAACCATACTCGGCTCTCTCTCTTCGGGTGTACAGGAGTGATACACTCACACTAGACTCGGCTCCATTATTGGGTGCGCTCAACGTCATCTTCAAACCCTGCTCGACCCATGACTCGGACCTTCGCTTTGTCCAACCTGCTGGAATGCCGTACAGGGAGGTCAACCATCAGGTAGAAAAGATTGAGTTTGATTCCGATTCAAGCAACTACTGGAAGCCCGTTCCTGTCACAAGACTGGCAGCTTCGAGCACCTCACGAACTCTCAGAACCGACGCGAGTTACTTACAACAGTCTGCGCCGCCGGTCGGGTACATCGGGTATTCACCTGGTATTGTTTGTTGTGGTTCCTGCGGACCTATTAAGCACTAACGATAGTGATGCGATAGACATCCAACCCGCTGGCATGTTTATCAATAATCAGGGCTTTTTAACTGCTCTCTATGACTGGGACAAGGATTACACACCGGGGCTTGCGATTTTTTAAGAGTCTCCTAATGTAAGATTGTTCCTCACCGACACGCTCGCAAATCCTTGAACAGTTTTTCTTCATAAAGCGGAAGACGTGATCTGAGTGCTCTTCTGTAGGATCAACCACACCGTGATAGCGTTCAATGAATTCTGTCGAATTAGCCACTGCCACAGTACTATGCCTGTACTTTGTTTGAAGCAATCCATTTCATAGTTTCTGGTGCATTCACTCTCAGTCTTTGTTAGGACTTGCCTAGAGACCAACCCTAGAAGCTAGTGCTGATAGAAAAGACAATGAATAACTATCTCGAAGTGGGGAATAATCTACATGGGAGTTGTCCTTATATACTACTGGGCTACCTGCTTAGTAATCCTATGATGTATGTGCTTGGTAATGCCTCAGTCAGCAATGATGTCATGCCCTAGCCCTGGTCTGGGCCTGTGACATTATGACCAAAAATGAACAGATATGATAAGAAAGATAGGAAGATAAGAAAATGTCCTTTCATCACCCCCTTTTCAATTCTGATGTCCCAGCAGGAGGGAACTCAAAGAAGGAGTTGGGGAACTGCTTGTATTGCCGATGGAAGTCCTCGAATTCCTGGGAAGTGAGAACACCTTCCAGTGCTGGTGGTTTGATTCCCTGGCAGATGGGACATCCACACTTGTTGGTTGTCCCTATTGCCCTCAGCTTCATCTTTTGCTGGGGTTGATGTTTTGCCAGGTGTCATCAGTGGAATTCCCTAATTTGGGGAGTGTCAGGTGGTAGGTCCTTAACAGCAACACACATGTCTTCCTCCCTTGGTGTTCCTTCCTTGTGCACCAGGTATTCTGTCCTTCCATGTCATTCCCTGGAGTCCCTGATGTCCCACAGCAGTTCTGTAATCATGACTGATAGGGCAGGGGAAGTTATTTCTGTTATGCTAGGTACAACGTAGTGCAAGCTGTAAAGCGAAGCAATATAAAGTCTACATGTTCACAGTTGCTCACTAATGTAGAGCTAACGTCGTTTGCCTCGAGAGGGATACTAAGAGAGATTGCAGGCCAATTGCTCAAAGAATGCTAAAGCACTACATATGATTGCACAGATTTAGCTGGGGATTCCCCAAGCTAACCTGTTAGTGTTACGCTAGGTATGACATATGTAGTGCAAGCTGTAAGGCAAAGCAATACGAAGTCTATACGTTCACAGTTGCTCACTAACGCAGAGCTAACGTCGTTTGCCTCAAGAGGGATACTAAGAGGGATTGTGGGCCAATCACTCAAAGAATGCTAAAACACTACATATGATTGCGCAGATTTAGCTGGGGATTCCCCAGGCTAATCCACAGTCCTTAAATACATCCTGTGTAGTTTAGGGCTGGTGTGAGACAAGGTAACAAAAGAAGATGCTGCGGAGAATCATCGTAAAAAATAAGAACTGTCGGGGCAGTGTCCACAGCATCAGAATGTTCTGATAGAACAGATGGTAACTAGGAAACTGCACAGCAGAGATGCCGTGCGATGAGAAGGAAAAGCGAGAGCACAAGACAGAGAACAGGAA
Source organism: Tylopilus vinaceipallidus (assembly GCA_038089215.1). Taxonomy (NCBI): domain Eukaryota; kingdom Fungi; phylum Basidiomycota; class Agaricomycetes; order Boletales; family Boletaceae; genus Tylopilus; species Tylopilus vinaceipallidus. The sequence goes on from JBBPKK010000189.1 coordinate 26,607, forward strand.
TAAGCGTATACCGTAGGGCTTTGAGGAGGATGAGAATGAGCCCTAGGACGGACAGATGTACATATAAGCATAAAAGGATGAAAGGAAGGAAGAATAGGCGGAGAAAATGTAACATTACCCCCTCACTAAGGCAGAGGTACCACTTCTGACGCATCCATCTAGTTTCCGGGTGCACTGGCAGCCCTTTGATCTCCCTCCTCACGTCGTTCACCTTCCTGTTCAAACCAATCTGAGGTGGAGTCACCGTCATACCTCTCGTTCCAGGCATCCTCCTCTCCAGACAATGGCACATGCGCTTCAAGAGGGGAGGTCATCTCTCGAAAAGGACAGTTCGCCACTATGTGGCCTAAACAATCGCAGTGGTTACAGCGGCGGTTGGGGCAGGAGGCTTGGGAGTGTCCAGGGGATAGGCAGTGGCAGTATGGGCAGCGGTATTGTGGGCAGTAGATCCTCCAATGGTCGGAGGTGCCGCAAACAAAGCAAGTCCGATCAGGGGGACCTGTAACGAGGGGGGAAGGCGAAGGTGGGCGAACAGGGAGAGGCGCAGCCTCATTGTCAATAGAAGGGGAAGAGGGAATGGTTTGGGTGTGAGGAAGTCCCCTCCAGTTAGTGCGAATGCTTGCGAAGGGGGATGAGCATCGCCTGTCCTGAAAGAATTGTTGTCGTTTGGCTTCTTGGACGTCAGAGGGGAGGAGGGGTGGAGAGGAGAGGTGATCTGCTAAGGAGATGGAGGTTCCTTGAGGGATGGGATCCTGGTGGTAACTAGGTGGATGGAGGTAGTAATGGAGGTTGGGGCCCGAGAGGAGTTCAAGGATGGGACGGATGTGGGGGCAAAGAAGGTTGGGAGGGAGGAAGTCTAGTAGCGTACCAAGTCCTTCAGCCACTAATAGATCCAAAACAAGGTTGCTTGATTCCACCATCCCCTGAGTTAGGGAGTCGTACGCTTGGGAGCGCGGTTCTTCAAGGGGGAAGATTGCAAGGTGGAAGTGAGAGAGGGTGATGGATCGATACACATTGGCCAGCGGGGGAAGGAGAGTGGTTCCAGGGAAAATGGTGGATTGCTCCAGAGCGAAGGCGAGTGTGGGGCTTTCTAAAATGGTGGCAAGAATGATACGAAGCCGGTCAACCGGCAGGCAGTTGAGGTGGATAGGGAAGTCTTCGGGGATGGGGAGGATGGGTGAGTCATCAGGCAGGGGGGAGGTGTGAGTGTCAGGGGAGGCAGAGGGGGAAGAGATATAGGAGGACAAAGATGACATGTTGTTAGGTGGAAGTGGGAAGCGATGGGGGGAATTCCAAGGGGTGGTCAGACTTATAAGCATCGAGGAGTTCCTGGGAATGTTCCAAGTTGTCTTCATGTTCCCAGGTGTCTTCAGCTGATGAATATCCCTTCCATCTAACCAAAAATTGTCTCCTTCGGCGTGATCCATGATGGGCCAAGATCATTTCAATTTCGTATTCCTCATCTCTGCCTATATCCTCTGGGGGTGGTTCTAAAAATGGGGTCCCATGTTTGGCTGTAGTTCTGAAGGAGGAAAGGAGAGAGGCATGGAAGACAGGGTGAATTTTCCAGGTTGGGGGGAGTTTCAGTCAATAGGCAAGAGGGGAGATGACTTTTTCTATGAGAAAGGGGCCATGGCGTCATTGGGAGAGTTTGGGATGTGCTCCAGGGAATCGGAGGTTTCTGGCCTCCAGCCAGACTCGGTCTCCTTGTTTCCAGGGGACGAATTTCGAGTGGACTCTATCCTTCATGATGAGGCATGCTTTCTCATGTGCAGCGAGGGCTTCCTTTCTTGCTTCGTCCAGGGCAGTCATGCATTGTTCGAGGGCAGGAAGGAAGGTCTTGCCCAGGGGTGGATATGAGCGTGGTTCATATCCCATCATGAGGTAGAATGGCGATTGGTGGGTGGAAGAGTGGGGGGAGGAGTTGTGTGCAAATTTGGCAGTAGGAAGGAATTGAGACCAAGACGTGGGAGAACCTTGGCAGTAGATACGGAGGTACGTTTCAAGTTCTTGATTGAGATGCTCAGTTTGGCTGTCGGTTTGAGGGTGGTAAGGCGAGGATAAGGCTACTTCATACTGGAGGAGTCTAGCCAGTTCTAGGCTGAATGCGGATGTGAATTGGGGCCCTCTATCAGAGATGACCCTGTCATGGAGTCCAAATTGGGGGTAAATATGGTGGAAAAAGAGTGCTGCGACGCCTGCCGTGTCAATGGTTTTGGTACAAGGGATAAAAATACCCCCCTTTGAGAGTCCATGGTCGACCATGACCAGAATAGAATCGAAGCCGTCAGAAGGGGGCAGGTCCGTGATGAGGTCAAGGGAGATCTGTTGGAAGGGGCGAGTGGCAGAGGAGGGAAGAGGGGACAGTGCCGGCATGGTTGGGTGAGTGTTGACCTTGTTTGCCTGACAGGTGGGGCAACCTAGGACATACTTGTGGACAAAGGAGGCAAGGCCCAGCCACCAGTAGTCCTGTTGGACCAGTGCTTGAGTGCGGAAAATACCCCCATGCCCAGAACTTGGTGAAGAGTGTAGGTGGGCGACGAGATCGTGGCGAAGTGGGGCTGGTATGTAAAGGCAGCCTCGGTAGTACAGCTGGTTGTCGGTGTAGGACCAGTCAGAGGGGTGTGAGTGAGTGAGGGGTACATCCGAGTTGGCAAGGTGCTGTAAAGCGGTGAGGACAAAGGGATCGGAGGGGGTGGAGGAGGCGAGTTTGGAGGCAATAGAGGTGTCAAGGGTTCTCACAAACAAGTGGTTGGGAAGGAGGGTGACGTCCTCATTGTCAGTGACAGTTGGTGGGTAGGAGAATCATGATAGGGTGTCAGCCGGGGTGATGTGGGAGGCAGGGACATGTTTGAATTGCAAATCGAAGTCCTGGAGGAAGAGGAGCCATCTTGCCTGGCATCAACTCAGGTGTTGGGGCTGGCAGAAGTAAGAAAGGTTTTTATGATCGGTGATGACAGTAACGGGGTGTCCTGTGCCACAGAGATAGTGTTTCCAGGCAGTAAGGGCATGGATGACTGCTAGGAGTTCCCGATCATAGATGTCATAGTTTTGTTCGGCTTGGGAGAAGGTCTGGGAGAGGTAGGCACAGGGATGGGGGTCGCCGTTGTCGTCAGCTTGGAGTAGGATGCCTCCGGAGGCTACAAGGAATGCGTCGGTCATGATAGAGAAAGGTTTGTTCAGGTCTGGCATGGAGAGTATCGGTTGGGAAGTGAAGGCGGATTGCAGGGAGCGAAAGGCTGTTTCTTGGTCAGTATCCCAAGTCCAGGTCAAGGAGGATTTGGTGAGGTCGATGAGAGGGCGGGCAATGGTGGAAAAGTTGGGTATGAAGTGTTGGTAGAAGTTGCAGAAACCCAGAAATGATTGTACTCCTTTGACATTAGAGGGGGGCTTCCAGGAAGAGATGGCGTCGAGTTTAATGGGATCAAGGTGGACCAAGTTATGGCGAACTACCATTCCTAAGTATTCCATATGGTCCTGGTCAAAGGAGCATTTGGACAACTTGAGGTACATCTTCTGTTCCCTTAGTCGTTGTAGAACTCGCTGAGTTCGTTCCTGGTGGAGGAGGAGATCATCAGTTCCAAATCCTAGGTCGTCCATGTAGATCTTCAGCCACCCTTCTGCGATCATATCCCGGAAGATGTGTTTCATGAGGGCTTGGAAGTGGAATGGGGCATTGACAAAACCAAAGAACATAACTAGTGATTCCCAGAGTCCTTCTGAGTTTACCCAAGCCGTCTTCCAGATGTTGTCCTCATGAATGCGGACATTGTTGTAGCCCCATCAGATGTTGAATTTGGTGAAGTACCTGGCATGTTTGAAACCATCAATAAGGTCAGAGATGAGAGGAAAGGGATAGGTGTTTCGGACGGTGTGGGAGTTAAGGTATCAATAATCCTGGCAAGGGTGGAGTTTCCCATCTTTCTTTGCTACAAAGAAGAAGGGGGAGGCTTGGGGGGAGGTCAATTGACGGATCTTTCCTGCTCTGACATTTTCCAAAGTAAATTCCTCACAGGCTTTCCGTTCTTCCAGATTGAGGGGGTAGATCTTGGCAATTTTCAGGGTGAAATCATCATTTAGTTTGATGTGGAAATCCCATTCTCCACAAGAAGGGGGCAGTTCTCCTGGGGGTGGTTCGGTGAAGACATCAGCAAATTCTTTGTATGCATCTGGGAGGGATACTTTTTCCTTTGCGGCTGTCATAGCGAGGGAGGTGGAGAGGGTCGTTTTATTTAGGTATTGGTTGAGATGGGAGCGGGGTGGGGGCGGTGCAGGTTCATCTGGGACAAGGCATTGTCCCGTTCTCCAGTTGATTGTTGGGTTTATTCATTTCAACCAGGGTAGCCCTAGGATTGCTTTCTCTTTTCCTAGATTGGTTACAAAGAAGGTCTGGGTGTGGTGGGTGGATTTGGGTAGGGATACTTTCAGAGTGGTTACAAAGCGTATGGTTCCATCAGAGTTTTTGGTTCCATCAACATTGTGGGCTATGATCGGCTGAGGGAGGCGAGAGAGGGGAAGGCAATTTCGACAAACTTGCTCCCAGGATATAAAACATCCTGTGGCTCCGCTGTCGATGAGGGCATGGAGATCGACTTTTGCTTTGCTCCCACATTGCAAACGAATAGGTAGGCGCATAGATGATTCGTTTGTATAGGTAGTGTACATGGGAGTGACATATTGGGAAGAAAACATCGATTTCTTTTCTTCCCAAACTAAAAACCCGAAGTGGAAGCGTCAGTGGGGGTTTCTTCTTCCTCCTTGTAGTCGTCATCATGGCAGATGCGGAGATTTCTTAGAATGAGGTCATGAGATACTCCCTTTGCTCTAAGGGAATTGATGTAGGTGAAAATGGAGTTGTCAGGGTTTCTGACCAGGTTGGTGGGTGGGGCAGGGGTTGTTTCCGTGGTCCTGATTTGTGCAGGTCGATTGGGGTTTCTAGGGGGTTTGGGAGGCACTGCTCTGGCACGATGGTTGGAAGATCTACAGCCCTTTTGCTTACATTGGAAGCAACGTCCCTCTCGGATCAGACGGGCTTTATCAGTGGGGGTTAACTGGACATAATCGATATCCATGGCCATGGGGTCTCTTTCTTTCTGGGGGCGGGATGGGAAGGCTATGGTGGAGCGGTGGAGTCCCTGAGTGGTTGCTAGCTGGGAGTGGAATTGTTTGGCCTTTTCAATTCGTTCCCTTAAGGTGTTGGGGACTTTTTCCATTCTGTAAATGAGGAGGTTAATGTGGCAGTTGATCCCTTTTGAAAAGAGGCAACAGAGTTCCGTTTCGTTGGAGATTTTGGCTTTGGAAGCCAAGTTGACAAAGTCAGTGATGTACTGTTGGAAGCCGTCATCGCTTCCAATCCTCTTTAGATCCTTTTGTTCAAGTTGTTCCAGCTGTTCCCTGGCAGTTGTGATGATATCAAAGGGAAAGAAAGTGGAAGTGAAGTCGTCGACAAGTTTATCAAAGGTCTTATTGGTGGGGGGAATGGTAATGTCGGACATCTTGTCCAACCATGACTCGGAAAACTGAATTCCTCATCCCTTGCTCATGCAGTTCAAGGTGGTTAGGACCTTGGTGCTGTCATCCGGATAGAGGGCAACATTGATGGAAAAGTAGGCTTTCATAGCCTTGATCCAGCGAGTGGCTTCCTTGGGGGATCCTGAAAAGTCATCGGGGAGACCAGCTTTGAGTTCTGAGGGCATGTCAGCAGGTTGGGGGGTGTCGATGTGAATGGGAGGTGGTGAAGGGGAAGGACTGGCTGGGCTGCTTTCTTCACTAGACTGGGATGGTGGTGGGGGCTGGCTGGTAAGCTGAAGCACACAGGCAAGGTGTTCCATATTCAAGAATGACTCCACTGGGGCTGGTACCGCACACGGTTGTTGTATTGGTTCGTAGGTTACTCCCCTATCAACAGGTGGGAGGTTTGGACAATATCTAGGGTCGGCAGGAGGGGCAGCTGTTCTGGAAGATCCTGCTATGTGTTGAGGGGGCTGTCGTTCAGGTGACGGGGAGTCTCGAGTTCTCTGGGATGAAATGGTGATGGGGGGGGTATTCGCTTCCTGGATAGGAGAGTGATGGGAGAGCTAAATCCTTTGTTACGCTAGGTACGACATAGTGCAAGCTGTAAGGCGAAGCAATATGAAGTCTATACATTCACAGTTGCTCACTAACACAGAGTTAACGTCGTTTGCCTCAAGAGGGATACTAAGAGGGATTGTGGGCCAATCACTCAAAGAATGCTAAAACACTATGTATGATTGTGCAGATTTAGCTGGGGATTCCCCAGGCTAATCCACAGTCCTTAAATACATCCTGTGTAGTTTAGGGCTGGTGTGAGACAAGGTAACAAAAGAAGATGCTGCGGAGAATCATTGTAAACAATAAGAACTGTCAGGGCAGTGTCCACAGCATCAGAACATTCTGATAGAACAGATGGTAACTAGGAAACTGCACAGCAGAGATGCCATGCAATGAGAAGCAAAAGCGAGAGCACAAGACAGAGAACAGGGATAAGCGTATACCGTAGGGCTTTGAGGAGGGCAAGAATGAGCCCTAGGATGGACAGATGTACATATAAGCATAAAAGGATGAAAGGAAGGAAGAATAGGCGGAGAAAATGTAACAGTTAGTCCTTATATACATCCTGTGTACTTTAGGGCTAGTGTGGGATCAAGATAAAACAGGGAAAGTGCTGTGGAGAAGCATCAGAAAGAATAATAACTGTCGGGGCGGTGTCCGCAGCATCAGAAGATTCTACAAGGAAGAGATGGTAACTAGGAGATGACACTGCTTAGATGCCAGACAATGAGAAGGAAAAATGAAAGTGAAATACATAGGGCACAGATGAGGGCAAACCATAGGGCTTTGAGGATGAAAAGGATGAGCCCTAGGACAGATAAGTGTACATACAATCGTAGGGGAAACCAAGGGAAGAACCATAGTTGAAGGAAATGTAACATTACCCCCTCACTAAGGCAGAGGTACCACTTCCAACACATCCTCTTAATTTCCGGGTGCACTGGCAGCCCTTCGGTCTCCCTCCTCTCTTCGTTCTCCATCCTGTTCAAACCAATCAGAGGTGGAGTCACCGTCATACCTCTCGTTCCAGGCATCCTCCTCTCCAGATACTGGTGCACCCGCTTCAAGGGGGGAGGTCAACTCCCGAAAAGGACAGGTGGCCACAATGTGGCCTAGGCAATTGTTACATTTTCTTTGCTTCTGGTTCTTCCCTTGGTTTCCCTTACGCTTGTATGTACAAGTATCCGCCCTAGGGCTCGTCCTACCCATCCTCCGAGCTCTATGATTCACCCTTATCCGTGTTCTATGTATCTCCCTTTCATTCTTCCTTCTTATCAGCGGGCACCTAAGCGGTGTCATTCCCTAGCTGCTATTTCATCTTTCTAGAACCTTCTGATGCTGCGGACACCGCCCCGACGGTTACTATTCTTTCCGATGCTTCTCCGCAGCATTCTCTTTATTTATCCCAATCCCACACTAGCCCTAAAGTACACAGGATGTATAAGGACTAACAGATTAGCTTGGGAAATCCCCAGCTAAATCTGCGCAATTATACGTAGTGTTCTAGCATTCTTCGAGTGATTGGCCCGCAATCCCTCTTAGTATTCCTCTCAAGGCAAACGACGTTAGCTCTGCGTTAGTGAGCAACTTGTGAACGTGTAGACTTCGTATTGCTTCGCTTTACCGCTTGCACTACGTCGTACCTAGCGTAACAAGATCTTGGCTACCCCCTTCAAGGTTAGGTTGATACTGGTGGGGAATAGTTGTATCATCTTGGAAAATCGATCTACTACTACCAATATGGCGTTGTGACCTTGTGATTGGGGAAGTGGTCCGATCATGTCAATGGATATGGTCTCCCATGGGGCTGAAGGTGCATCGTGGGGATGAAGGGGGGTTGCCTTGGTTGTCGTCTTGGGTTTGTTCTTTTGACAGACGTCACAGGTCCAAATGTAGTTCGTGATGTCCCTTCTTATCAACGGCCAGAAGAAACTGCCCTTGATCAATTCGATTGTCCTTTTAGCTCCTGGATGTCCCACTGATGGATGATCATGGTGAGCCTGTATGATCCGCTTTCTCAGGTCTTTGTCGTTGGGGACGTATGTCAAATTTCTCCATAGTACTATCCCATCCTCTTCCTTCCAATCCGAGTTGTCCCTTTTGAGGCCTTCGTGCGCATATTGTTTCCATTTATACTGGAGTTTGCAAATATCCTCGTTTACTCCTGCCAATTGGGACTGGATAAAAAGAGATTTGGGTAAAAGTACTTGGGAATTATTGTCGTTCACCCCCTTTTCAAAGCCTGGCATCTGTGACAGGGGATTGGCCAGATTGGATTGGCTGGGTTGGTGTACAATGTGAAAGTTGTACTCTTGGAGCTGCTGCTGCCAGTGGGCTTGGTGACGTGTTAGGTCCTGTGGCTTTTTGAAGCACTCCAGGTTCTTGTGATCCATCCATATCTTGAACAGTTGAGTGGACCCCAGTAGATATTGTTGCCACAATTTGATGGCCCACATGATTGCTAACATCTCTAAGTCCCCAGCATGATAATTTCGCTTGGCCTCCTGTAAACCTCGGGAAATAAAGGCTATCGGTGTAGGGAGCACCAGCTCCCTAGTACTGAAATACCCCATTTCGTTAGCTTCCGACAACCAGCCATCCTCATCATTCCATCCCACACACGTTCTGCTGTCTGGCATGCACATCCCATCTCACCCCGTCTCATTCCGTCACTTACTGCTCAGTCAAACCAAATGGAACTGTCATTCCATGGCCAAAGAAGACCGTCCCGAGCCTGCAAGATGTCCTGTCCCCATCAGTAAGTGTTTCCATCTTATTTCTTTGACACGGACTCTGTAGAGTAGTGCTGCTGTCATGTATCCGCCTGACGGAACATACTTAGACTGGCTTTCTTCCTTTCACACTTGTCTCACAGTCATGGGAATGCCCGGGACTATAAACTAGTGTACCTATGTACGTAAGAATCTATCTTTTACCTCTCCCGCTATTTTGTACGACCTCGCTGATGCTCGACAACACCTATGACCACCGCTGCCGCCGTTTCTACCATTCCGCTGCTGTTTCTGCCGCTGTTTACCGCCGTCCGTCACCACCATACCTCTCGAACCTGTCGGGAAGGTTGTATACCACTCCAACACATTTTTGAGCTGTCGGAACACCCGGTTCCAGCTTGGAATCAGTAGGTTTTAAGTTCTAAAAAGCATAGAACCTCACCTTTGTACTCTGAATCCCTTGGGAAGAGTGTATTGCACCTCCCTCATTTCTACTGACCCCACCTGTCACTTCAGACAGGTTTTCTGTTTTTCATCGGTCGCCATATATCCTTCTGTTTTTGCGATAGTATGGTGCCTAGTCCAATCCCGGACCCATCTGTTTCCACCCGGTATAGATTCTCGTTGGTCAGCATCAACAGTGCCGGAGCGGTTGCCAGAGCCTCCTTTAGAGCTTGGAAGGCCTTGCTACACTTGTCTGACCATTTGAAGTCCTTCTTGACCGACGTGAGGGTGTTAAGAGGTCGGGCTGGTTTCGCGAAATCCTTTACAAACCGTTGATAAAAATTAAGAAAGCCCAAGAAAGCTCGGACTTCCTTCTGGGACTTTGGTTTGGTCCAGTCCGCGATTGCCTTCGCCTTTAAGGGGTCCATACAGATGGTGTCCTTCGAGACTATCAATCTGAGATACTTGGTTTCTGTCTCTTCAAAATCGCACTTCTCATGCTTAAGCCATAACTTGTTCTTCCTCAACACCTCCAGTACTCAGCGTACCACTTCTCGGTGATGCTCCAAGTCATCTGTGAAGATCATTATATTGTCCATGTAGATGACTACGTGTCCTTCGTTAATGAGCTCTTGGAGGAGATAATTCATCATCATTTGAAAAGTCACTGTGTTACGATTTGCCCTATGCTGCCAGTATCACGACGACAGACTTAGACATATTTTGCTTTACGAGCACGTGACCGTGAGACTTAGCACGTGACTAGTTCACGAGACGACCGGCTTGGAGGAATCCGAGCTGTCCGGATGTCAGGCATGCATGTGGTAGGGGCCTAGACCCTTATCTGCCTCGTGTATTTAATCTCCGCGCCTTGAGGCGCTTATCTCTGATCGCCGTGCCTTGCGGCACTCTAGACTGCCTCACGTCAGGCACGACTCTCACGATACGTCATATGCTTACTATACTTTCCCACATGACATCATGATATGTAGATACGCATGGACCTTTAGTCAATATGTACAAACATGTCCCTATGGTATATATACTTGAATGATATCGCCCAAGGACCTCAGTTAAGTCCTTGTGGCTATTCCCCATAATCTTAACTCCTATAAGCCTAGTCAGAGTAGCCTGAGCCACGTCTAGTACTGGTTTTGGGTTGCGCTACATTAGGACTTAACTTCTTTCCGCTCACCCTACTCTATCACGCCTGGCAGAGCCTATCTGCTAAAACATAGCCGGACCTGAGGCTTATATGGGACCTTTATCTTCTTGGGCACCCCCTTTTCTTTTAAGTAGCCACTCTCTATACGAGAGGATAGTCTCTTAGCAAATTAGTCGCGGAGGAGTCCATCACCTCGAGAGGTGTTAAAGCGTTTAAAAACCGCGGCAAACCCCCTTTTCTTCTATTGCCGAAAGGCGTGTCCACGTGAGGCACATTTTTACTAGTCTACGTATGTAGTACCGGTCACAATTGGTGCAAGAGCGGTCTTGTGCCCACCAGTTGTTGACATAGAAACCAAGTCAGGGAGGATATTGACCTGATTGGAATAACGGTCGAGCGAGACTAGCCCTCCCGTTTTTAGTACAAAAGGATGCTCAGGGCTGCCCACCCTACCCAAACTCTCGACTGGGAAGCTGGTCAAATCCAAATACGAGTCAAAGTTGAACCAGTAGACGAACCGGAATACGAATTCGACCCCAACGACCAAGTAACGGTCAAAGTCGAAGAAGAGGAAATAGACCTTGCTCTTCTCGAACCACTCCCACTCCCCGACGCCCAGGCTTTCTTCCCTGCGGAGCGTTGATACGAATACACCCCCCCTGTGGTAAAGAAACAGGCAAGGTTCGACTTAGGGGCCAACAGGCAACTAGTCCAACACTTCTACGTACCCCGCGCCAAACCGTACGGCACACCAAGAAGACTCCAAAGGGAGCAAAGAAAGTTGCTTAGAGAAAAGCGCAACTGGCCATATGATCCAAGGCCTAAGATTCTGAGTAGGAAGTAGTTAGTACTACTTAGAATACAAAATTTCCGAGTCAACAGAGTCAATTCCCCCGTCGCCAAAAAGGATGGACTACGGGCAACAGATCCTTGACTTGCAAGTCTTGCTGGCAGGACTTCAGACACAATTAGCCGCAGCCGAAGCCTGGGCTGCCGCCGCAGAAGCTAAGGCAAACACCGCTGAAGCATCGGCAAGAGGACCTCGGACGGAGGTCAAAGTAACAAAAAAGGTAGACCCGATCCCAGATCCAGGGTCTTTCAACAGAGACTACTCCCGTTTCGACGAGTGGTGGATTAAGATGCAGGTGTACCTGCAAATGAACCAGGAGACCTTCTCCTCAAAAAAGGAAGTCACCCTTGCAGTCTTGTCTTGGATCGGCTCGGGGAAAGAAGGAGACAAAAATGGAGCGGGCGAATGGGCCCGATACCATATAGAGACAAAGCTCGCCGATAACTCATGGTGGGCAGTAAAAGATCTGGAGAAGGAACTCTCCCACCGCTTCAGATTGGCAACAAGGCAAGGGAGAGCATTGAGGGAACTACAAACCCTCAAACAAGGCACAAGGCAGACAGAGGCCTTCCTAACGCAATGGGAAACTCTGTACCAGTACGCCAGAATAGACGAGGTGATGGGCATGCACCTCTTAATCAAAAACGCCTGAGAGGAGATTGTGTGACACATCTCCCTCAACCTCCATGGGGACGACGCCCCCACCAACCTCGCCGATTGGATTGGCCAAGTATGTAACGTTGGAAATGCGTTCGAACAATTCGAGCTAGCCTGAAGCTCAAATAAAAGATGGGGCAACAACGCGACCGCCGGACCGTCCTCCTGGCGAGATCCAAATGTGATGGACATCGACGCTGCCCGAAAGGGTAAGTGCTTCAATTGCGGTGGCGACCACCTCGTTCGCGACTGCAAAAAACCTAAGCAACCCTGCAGCGACTGCAAGTTCCTTGGGGGAGGGCATCGAAAGGATTGTCCAAAACAAGGCAAATCTCGCAAGGCTCGAGCTGCTCAAAAGGAGAGTGGCGATGACAGCGACTCGGACAGGGAAAGCCATAATGTCCGAGCTAGCCACAAGGGGAAGGCTAGAGAAACGCCCAGGTCCATAAACGAAATGGGCTTTGAAGAAGCGAAAGCTTACTTCACGGACGTCTTGAACGCCAAGGCAAAGGAAGCCAAGGCGGGAAAAGAATAAGGCACATAACCAATCAGGGTGGTTGTGTTGCCAAAGACTACTTCAGACACATAAAAATAGAAAAACTTAAAAACAAGTTCTTCAATGTATTACTATCAGATCTGGAATCGGTAACTTATTTCGACGATATAACCGAAGCCACGACTCAGGATGAGCCTGAGTGCGCCAGACGGGAATCCAGGCTTAATTTGGCAAAGAAAAACAAAAAAATATTTACAAAAGAAATCCCTGATAGGATCGTCATCCGCTCTGTGACGAATACCGAAATACAATTAGGAGTACAGGTGGCGCCGGCCACACAAAAGAAACGGATGATGAGTGAAGAAGCTCTTCTCGATAGTGGAGCCAATGGAGTCTTCGTAGACAAGGCATGGGCGCAAGCAAATGAAATACCCATGAAGAGGCTAGAGCGACTGATCCCAGTCTTCAACGTAGATGGAACTAAAAATAGTGCTGGGAATATCACTCACACCGCCTCCCTTATCGTAGATTACCAAGGACACCGCGAGACTCTGGAAGCAGAAGTCACCGATCTAGGAAAAGTAAGCATGATATTAGGGTACACCTGGCTGAAGAAGCATAATCCCGAAATCGACTGGAAAACCGGGAAGGTGAAACTTACAAAATGCCCACAGTCATGCTATCTCCTGTCGGATAGATCGGCTTCTCTCCGCGTTCTCGACGAAGAAGAGCTTACGAGCGCTCCATATGTGTACCATCACATCGAAAAAATGGAGGTTACACCACCTAAAAAGGTAGAAAAGACAGCAGAGGAACTCGTACCCGAACAGTATCACAAATTTATCAAACTGTTCACCAAGAAAGCATCTGAACGAATGCCTATCCGACGAACATGGGATCACGCCATCGACCTGAAAGAAGGTTTCATTCCGAGAAAGGCGAAAGTATACCCAATGTCGATAGACGAGAAGGGAGAAGTAAAAGCATTCGTAAAAGAACAGCTAAGAAAAGGGTATATACGTCCCTCTAAGTCGGCCCAAACCTCGCCAGTCTTCTTCGTCCCAAAAAAGGAAGGAACCAAGAGAATGGTGCAGGACTATTGGTATTTAAATAGCTGGACTATATCAAACGGGTATCCGCTACCCCTGATATTGCAATTGATCGATCGACTCAAAGGAGCGAAAAGGTTCACAAAAATGGACTTGCGGTGGGGATATAATAACGTACGAATCAAAGAAGGAGACGAATGGAAGGCAGCCTTCACAACCGAAGAAGGAAGTTTTGAGCCAACCGTTATGTTCTTCGGTTTAAATAATTCCCCCGCAACGTTCCAAGCTATGATGAACGATATATTTGCCGATATGGAGTCTTTCGTGATAATCTATATGGACAATATCCTTATCTTCACAAAAACAGAAAATCAAAAAGAACATGATGAGGCCGTTTTAAAGGTATTACAGCGGCTCAAGGACAATGATCTATTTATCAAACCAGAAAAATGCTTCTTCTCGGTAGAACAAGTCGAAATGCTGGGAATGGACGTATCCAGCCAAGGGGTCAGAATGTCGGATTCGAAACTCAAAGGAGTATTAGATTGGCCAGTCCTGACCACCGTAAAAGGGGTTAGAGGATTCTTAGGGCTAGCCAATTTTTACCGACGATTCATCGATAAGTTCTCCGAGTGGGCGAAACCATTGACCGAGCTAACAAGGAAGGATAAAGCTTGGCAGTGGGGAAGCGAGGAACAAAAGGCTTTTGATCGAATAAAGAGGGCTTTCACAGAGGCACCGATCTTAGCCTACCCCGACGAAGAAGCAAAATATCGACTGGAATGTGACGCCTTGGCATTTGCGACAGGGGCAGTGTTATCTATAGAAAAGGAAGGAAAATGGCATCCGGTAGCGTTCAGCTCCCACAAAATGACCCCTGAACAAAGGAACTACCCAATAGCCGATAAGGAGATGCTAGCGATAATTTATGCTTTAGAAATATGGCAACACCACCTAGAAGGGGCACGCCATCAGTTCGAGATCTGGACCGATCATGCGAACTTACAATATTTTATGACCAGCCAAAACCTCAACTGACGGCAAGCACGTTGGGCGCAGTGGTTATCTCGCTTCAATTACGTACTAGTGAGAAAACCAGGAACAAGTATGGGAAAAGCTGATTCTCTTTCGAGAAGAGAAGATCATTCCGTGGGAATAAAGGACGATAACAAAGGGGTAATACTAATCCCCGAGTCTCGGGTACGAAAAGCGACCGAGATAACCATGGTAACCTCAGAGGAGGAAGAAATACTCACACGCATCCGAGATGCAACAAATTTGTTGAAAGAAACGGAAAGTATAGGAGAGCTAAAAGAAGGACTCTTGTACCACAAAGGACGAATCTTCGTGCCCAACAGGGACATCCGACAACAAATCATAACCTTATATCATGATTCCACAATCGCAGGACATGGTGGAGCAGAAAAGACCAAGGAGTTGATCTCCCGATATTATATCTGGAAGGGCATGACTGACCAGATAAAAAACTATTGTTCCCGATGCGAACAATGCAATCGGATGAAACCAACGAACCGGGCTGAGTCCGGAAGTTGCAACCCCTCCCCGTGCCTAGCGCACCGTGGAAGGAGATCTCTGCTGATTTCATAACGGACTTACCCGAATCAGACGGATATGACTCAATCCTGGTAGTCGTCGATCGATTTTCCAAAGAAGCTTGCTTTATCCCTACCAATAAAACCATAACGAGTAAAGGGACGGCCAAGCTATA